>JAQBSW010000995.1:0-155697 GCA_029291075.1 Eudiplozoon nipponicum | reverse complement strand
AATTTCTGTGAACTTTAGCATAAATTGATATCCATCAGGTTGGTATCAAGTACCGACTCGGAAACCATAGTGTTAATATCCGGTACTCATCGATTTCAAAAAAGGTATCAGTTACTAACAAAATAGCCATAGTGTTAGTATCCTTTACAGACTCGTTATATATATTATATAGTGTGAGTTAGCATTGAAGTCGTATTGTCGTTGACTTCAGATTATGTTAGCTTCACTATTACAGGTTTACACATTCGTCTAGGAGATTGTACCGTCTATTATTCCACATTCTTCTACCAAATATATAGTGGTTAAAGGGCGTAATACCGGCTCCTACTGATGAGTCGCCAGTAAGCACGAAACGGATGTGCATGAGATTATACTTTCCGTTCATGCTGCCTTTGGTTTATCCTTCTGGTCACAACTGAACTAATTTGTTACTTGGTTCGCAACACCTAATACATACTTGCATATATATTAGTTCTCTGCAACAAACAGTATTTAAAAGCTGCAGTTATGCCAGATCGTGCGACTAGTTAAATACCTACTGATCACTGTTTGCATAAAGCTCGCAAACATCATTTTAAGAATTGTTATCACCATCCACACAATCAATGATTGTTTAATTGTTTAATTTATAGACATAGAGCGTTCGTGAAATCACAGAAACTGTGCAGCTGACATTTTCAGTTAACTTTAATCTGTGTGAAACCAGAGGAAGTAATAGCCGCATATCTGAGTTTTCTTATCTTATAAAGTAAAATATACTTAAACTTTATCAGATAAGGCTTGCAAAGAGCAAAGGTGGAGTGAATCCCGATTTTAAATATCTATAAATATAGCATAGTTCTTTGTTAATAATCGCTTCCTTTTCCGATAAAACAATTATAAAACCTTGTTGTTTAACGGAATACTCTTATATATGGCTTGAATACAAAGCATGTACACTTACGTACGTTGTTAAATTCGCTGGAACAAGTTTGGTCCTGGATATTTTAATCAACCATGTATACAATTTTTACTAACATGTCGTTAGCAAACAAAATACATTTAAAAATCGACAGTAAATAAATCCTTTAAATTTATACTTAATACGTGGTAATGTAGATCCATTGAGAGTGGCGCGGAAAATCAACTGTTCTTAAATTGTCTCCAAATTGAATCCTATCAATTTAGTTAAAACCAATCCCATTGTATTTAACCAGTCGTCGAACAACATAACAAAACTACCGCCAATCGCACGCAGTGACGCGTTTCGACTATACATGATCATGATCAAAGTACGGCGGCAAACTGACTGCACAGAAATTGTGCAGCTGACATTTCCAGTCACGTACAATGTATGCAAGACTACTAGAGTCGTGAACAGCATATTTAATTTTGCTTTCCATATATGTGCAATGCAGTTTGATCCTCGCTAGTCAGTTTTCCGTCGTACTCTTATGATGATCATAGAAGGCGTCATTGCGTTGCGACTGGAGGTGGTTTTTTATGTTGTTCGACGACTGTTTAAATACAATCGGATTGGTGTTTACTTCAAGCTTGCAAACTTGATTTAAAGAATTGTTATCTCAACTCGCGCAAACATTTATTGTTTAATTGAATTGTATATTTAGTTAACATTACTACAGCCCGATCATTTCCCTCAGCGTCAATGTCCTACTTGGTTACTAAAATGGAGATGTTGCTTGCGCCATCCGATGTTGCAAGCACAGTCGATATCCCGGCACTCTATTTTTAATGTACTTATTTCATTAGCCAAAGGCATTCATTCTCACACTGCTTGCTTGTTTGAACTGGGTGGCTTAATGCATTTAACCAGCCTCGTATGTAATATTTACAGTAAAAATGTGGGCTTTAGAATGTCCCCCCCCCACACACATCATCAATTTATTGATTGAAGCCATCATACAATACATTATTCATGTTTGCCATGTTCTAGATCCTGAAGTCATATTCGGATAAACACTTAATCTGTAAGTCTTGCTACCGTACGTACTTCAGGTGATGTGCAGTATCTGCTGCCGCAAATAGTGCCTTACTGTAGACGTGCAGCCAGATAGATCCTAATTTCTGGCTAAATCAGCATTTATTAGTGAAGAAAAACAGCGGACAGATTGTCTTGTTTATCATCCTCACCATGGTTATGCATTTAGTTATTTTTTCCTGTTTGAACTTTGAACTATATTTATCTAATAGTACATTTTTATCTTTATTGATTTTAAACCGCTCAGGTTGCCATTAGCGTTAGAAATTAGTTAGCTATATTTTCCGTTTAGCTATTGAATTAATTTGGATTTAAAAATAATAATTAATTTAGACCGGCAACGCTATAGACATAATAAACATTTCAATAATGCTTTCTCATATGAACTTTGGGCTGTATGTATATACTTGTGTGCTTCTTTTATTAATTCATGGATTGTTTCAGTCACCAAAGTGACCGAAATTGCGTAGATAGATAGTTGCTTAGGGCCTACTTAATTATATTTATGCCTAAAATTTCTGCTTGTTTTTCAAAATATATTCTGTTTGCTTTAATTTCTATTCGATCAAATAAATTACGCACATAACAACAGACTAACATGCTTTATGCTTATTGAGAATTATTGCCTACAAGATTGATAAGATGAGACTGTATAAGCTAACAATACTATTTTGTTATTGCCTCTAAATCCTACTTTCCGAAAGATCTTCTTTGCTAGTGTGGATTTTTCAAAAAGCCGTTACTGGTTTGTCTTGATTTCCTCGTTGGAACTGTGGCAGCGGTTCTAGCCAGATTGGGTCAACTGTACCAACATTTGAAAGGAAGGAGTCCATGGTATAAGGTCAGACTATAAATGTGTTTGTGTTATGGGATTTTGGAGCGACCTGTGGTGTTTCAACAGACTTTGATCGATATACTTCCTCGTATTTTTGTTTAAATATTACCTCGGTAGATATTGATAATCTTGAGTAAAAACTTCAAACGAAGCTTTAAAATCTACAGCAACAAGGAAAGTCTAATGCACTTTTCCTGTATATACTCCGTGATACATAATTTTAAAATTTCATTTTTTTCTAAAACTTATTTTAAAATAAGCACTGATAACCATTTGGTTTGTGTTTCCCTACTTTATGTAATAAGCTCGATACATTTAAAGCGTTGCTCCGATTGCCTACTTTTCTTAACCATAAATATTTTATACATCTATGGTTAATAAATTATGATTCCTTTATAAATAAAGCTCTGTGCCGTAAATAAATGTGTAGAAGTAGACAATTTTAGGCCGAATGTTTGGTGGGAGTCTATAAGTAGCATAGCTATTTAGCACCTGTTTAACGAATAATACATGCACTATTCAAATAGGCTTTATTGTTTTATTTTAATTTCCCTGGTGGTTTCTTTAGATTGCCGCGTCCTCTTAAATACATAATAATATATGTACCTAACATTAAACAGGCTCGTTGCGGAATTGCATCTGTGAAAGTGGATATATGAAGATCAAATATAATTAAATAATAATATATAGGAAGAAAATAATATTGTTCACCTCTGAGTGCAAATTTCCTATACAGTCCATGACTAATCATTTTGCTTCTCACAACCAAACAAAACCGGATATTGATGTAAGAGACCAAAGACTTTTATACTAAAAACAACAGAGTAAATAATTGTTACATAGTTTTGATGATCGATACAATTAATTCGTTAAATCAATTAAACCAGTTATGAACGAAGGTTTATTAGAAGGCTTATCTCTAAGCTTGGTCAGCAATATATATAGAATCTTTAAAAATTATAGCAACTTACAAACTAATCTATTCTCAATTGTTCGTTTTGTTGGTGAAGCGCCTGGCCTAGTGTTGGTTAGAAACCCTTAGTTATATGGCATCGAATCGAACTTAATGGCGATCTTTTTGCAGATATCTAGTCGAATGATCTTCGTAACTTTCTTTTCTTAGTAGGGCAAAGTTAGCTGCGAGGTTTGGTTTGTTTATGACGTGATACTGTGAAGACCAAAAAGAAGCTGTATTGCTGATTTTTCCTTGCCCGAATGCTAACTTGGCCATAATGGTGTTGTGGAGAGATTTAGCTATCATAATAAATTTACTCTTAGTAACTAGGTATTCTTTCTCTCTCTCTCGTAAATCTCAATAATAATTTGTCTGATATATTATTTCTGTTTTCATTTATACTTTTTTCACTCCTTATGGTTATATGGCAGTGAAACATTAGTCACTTTTGACTTTTGTATGACTGGACATGATGATGATGATAATGTTGATGATGATGATGATGATGATGATGATGATGATGATGATGATGATGATGATGATGATGATGATGATGATGATGATGATGATGATGATGATGATGATGATGATGATGATGATGATGATGATGATGATGATGATGATGATGATGATGATGATGATGATGATGATTGATGATGATGACGACGATGATGACGATGATTTACGATGATGATGATGATGGCCCAAGGTCCATTTGATTATTATTCTCATTTGATCAATTCAACGTACACTTTATGTTAAAGCCTTCGGTAACAAAAGTTTCTTACGAGGTAAAACTTAAGCCGGAAAGAGTATGAATCCATGATTAGTAGACTAGTTTGTCTCACAACGTTTCTCTATAATACCTTAATCAATTCAGATAAATATGTTTTCGATGGATCCAATTTTCGGCGCTGCAGATTCGAGAAAGTATAAAATCTGTTTTAATTAATTCTTAGTTTTGTATGCCTTTTGTTTAATAGTTTTCTTTTCAAATTCACCTTGTTGTCGAATTCTTCATTATTATTTATATGCAATTTTGAAAATGTCTTCAACTGAATTGTGCTCCATGAACCTTCGATATCTTCGATAAATCTAATATTTTTCATAACGTTGCTAGTGGAATCGTAAAAATAAACAAATTTAAAGTCTAAACTTTAACTCAATCTTATATTTTTTACCTTTGATGTTTTTAAACTCTATCCAATTTGTATAAGAAATTTACTTAAACAAATAAATTTAAATTTTATATTACTAGATTATTCTTCAATGATCATCAACTAAATTAAATATACAAGTATTAGAAACGGTAACTTGAATAGAACCACAGGTAAATGGAATTTGCGCTTAGCACAAGTCATAACTTACTCAACAACTTTCAGCTAACTATTTAGATTATCCGTCGTTTGTCTAAATAGACAGCTCTTTACTCATAAGTCAATAGTATTGAAGAATAAGTATGTACGCATTAGACTTCAACTTGCTGACAGTTGCCATGATGTCACTAAATGATACGGCGCCAAATGCAAAAAGATCAACAATCGCTTCACTTAGGTGTCATAATTCCACAATCTTCGTATATTTGTAAAGGTTGACAGCCCATTGGTAAATCCATACTGATCCCACCAAAATCCGCTTGTAAAATAGATTCAAAGTTCCGAAAAACTAAAACTTTCTATAATATTTAACATTGAGGAAATGATCAAGGTTAATCTATAATCGATTGTGGACTGAAATTGAGATATTCTTGGCAGTTTTTAAACAACGGACCTGTGCAAGAATTGCCTAATTATGCTGTAGTCAGTCTCCTGATTAAAATAAATGCGCAGCGAATTTAGAAAATGTCTAGCTAAATTTAAGAAATTTGCAATTATTATACAAAGATAATCTTTCTCATTTGCATCATAATCTCTTTATATATCTATAAAATTTCCTTAGTATCTAAAACGCATTTTTCATCAGTTGTCCTTCTACCTACGCAGTGGCAGTTTGGCCATCCGCCTTAAACTTAATATTGCCAAATCTTCCTCAAGGTCATTAATCATTTCTTGCGAACATACATCTTGCTTATTAAGGACTCTAAATTTCCGAAATAATCTTAAACATTCCATATCCATAATTCAGGTTGTTCTTGATTTTCATTAAAATATTTTTCTTATTTCATCCAGTTGGAATAGATTTCTGAACGAAATTTGTTTTGAAAATCGACTGATTATTTAATTATAAATTTATTTGTACATATTTCGTCAGTATAAACTAATCATTGCATACGTCCTTATAGAGAACTCATCAATTACTTGCATGAATTTTCCGCGACTATAGCTCGAACCAAGGCGTATTTAATTCTGTGTCGCACTTACCCACTGCGCCATTTTTTCCGTGCAAGTAACGTTATTTTCAGCTGTATACCAATTTTTGTGTTTTTAGGGATAGTCTTTACTTCAGGTATTTTTTACTTGGAATCTCTTAAAAACGTTAGGTAATAACTAGTCATACCTGATCTGTCACATCAATTATGCAAATGAAAAGTAGATATATGAACGTAGTTAACAGGGTTACGTCTCCGTTGTGTTTTACGCATGCTTTCAATTCGATTGCCTATTGGCGCATTATTCTCTCAGCCAGCGCCAATTCGATGTAATTAGTAAAGTGGACAGATCTTTACATAGCATAAACAACTAACGTCAATTACAGTCAAATTTGGTAGTATAAGACTTGTTTGTCTGCCAAGAAGGAGTTCACATGCTCATTATATTTAATAGCTGGAAACCCTGCGCGATATGGCAATCTTATTTCAGATTTATAGCAAAATCTTTATCTAAGCTGAATAGAGTTAACTGTGAGGCTCGGTTGTTGTTATGATGCCATACCTAGGAAACCGCAAAAAGCTACATTTTCGTTGTCACCTTGCCTTAAATCTGACTTGGCAATAAATTTGTTATATAGAGTTTTAGGTTGCCTCATTTCTGTGAGTTATCTAGGCAAATCTCTGCATGTGAACTAGATCCTCCTCTTCATTAATCACAGTCTTTTGTTTAAATCATGACTTTTATCATTATTATTACATTTTATTGAAACTCTTTATTTATTTTCTCACAATTATATGGTAGTGAAGCCTCAGTAATAATGGTTGGTGATTTCTGTTTGTGATGATGATGATGATGATGGTGATTTTGATGATGACGATGATGTTGATGATGATCTCAGTATAGAACAGTCATCATGCAATCTGAGGATTAGATTTTACTAATTACCTCTGCAAATTCTTCGTTTAAGAAGTCTTTTGTCAAGTTTCCCAGATGTCGATTCAAAACATTATAATATAACCTGCGCTGATTTTAGATTTTGTACCGAATAGCACCACTCATCCATGGGTTGTACCTCACATTTTTGGTTTCTCTCTAGTCCTCGAAGTGATATCTCCTTTCCCATTCATTTACTTTACTCTCTTTTGCTTAGCTAAATTCATTGATTACTCCAATGTCCATGCTCTACTTTGAAGATGAGTGTAGTCTATACAATCTAACTCCTTATGTTTAAAATATTGAACGTATCATTATCGTTAATTGTTTTCTGAAATTTAATGCTTGTACGGCATTGTGCCAATGTTAAATCTACCGGCTCCAGTTTGTCGTAGATTTCACAATTGCATTCAATGATTTAATAACTTCAATATTAATTCTTGACATATTTTGAAAACTACTAGTTTTTGTGAACTTTATTAGATAGGCGTTAATAGCCTCGACTATAACGATAAGGACCTCTTACACAACAGCTTCAAGAATCTTCAAATCCAGTGGATAGGCGTCTCTATCGTAAGTTTATGCTCCTTTTAATAACATCGCGATCTTCAGTCGTTTTACAATTTACAGCTTCCAGTTTATCCAGTTGCCATCTAATAAAAATATATGGCTAGTAAATTGCACAAAAAGGCTCTTAGGATACTAAATATTGATGTTGATGGCACAACCCATGACTTTCCTGCAAGCACATTGACATTAACTAAGTTAACTTAAAGTCGGTATCCAGAATAATATTAATGGATGAATAGTATAATATGTGCGGCAGGGTGTTTCAGTGGGTAGAGAAACAGGTTCCGAAGCAGTCGTGCCCAGGTTCGAGCCCTGGTCGCGAAAAATTCTGGCCAGTACATGACGAGTTCCCAGTAATGACGAAATAAGTCTACCGGATAAATTGCGCTTTCTACATTATAAAATACTAAGTTTATACTGAAAAATGTATGTACGTAATGGGTCTGGTGTTTATATCAAGATCGGAACCTTGATTAAAGTCTTAATTTAAATCTGCTTCTGAAATTATAGTCTATCATTATCGCAAGTAGCTCATACAAACAATTTTAATTACTTGATATAGTACGAGTTAGGTCATGAATTTTGATATAAATAATGAAAAATCGACATTTTTTTTATTTTAGCCAAATACCTTTCTATATTTTACCATATTTTATATATCAATCATATCACGAAATGTAAAGGCGGTTTTACACCAGAAACTAATTCATTATTTAGAAAAAATTATAAATAATTTACTATATTTTACTCAAAATTATATTTTCTTTTTAACTGTTATTCTGGTTTTAGTGTTAATAGTGCAAAAATTAAAGTTAAAATTAAATTACAAATATTTTTTTTAATAAGCTTGTTTGTTCAATTGATCGGCTCTTTAAATTTAGGAAACTGAGTGTGGCTATTTTGGAAAAAAATAATTAAGATAGAATAACTAATTCAGCTTCCTTACTTTCTTTAAAAACGTTGAAATATACTGATGTTCAACCATTTGAACCATGTGTATTATTTCAGTTTTTGAAAGCTCACTTTCATTATCATATTTGAATAAATGAGATAAAATATGAGATGTTTAAGAATTCAGCTAAATCCTAGTTGTCAAAATAATGTAAAAACAGGTTTCTTCTCAACATAAAAGCGTTGCTCATTGTGAAGAGAATAAGTTTATGCACATAATTTGTATCAAATGTTTGAAAATTATTTCAACGTAATTTTTACTTCATATTCGCATAGTTTTGCTCATTTCGATTATTTTATTTTACTTTTTTCATTTACAGAAATTCACTTTTTATTTAACCCAAATCTTTGTTTAGAGAAGATATGAGAGATATTATGTTACAAATTTATTCCATAATCTATTAGCATTTAACGATACCACCGCACCATGAGCTCACTTACTAAAACAACTTGGATGCACGAAACTCAACATGTATCAACCGTCAAACTGTGTTCAGTGGATAGGCTTAATTAAATATGCCTATTTGGTATATGCTCATCGAGAAGCAAGTTTTCGGGCGAAAATAATCTCAGTCAACGTATGTTTGTACATAGATTTTGCTCTAATCCAAATGAATAATGGCGTTCTTTTAAGAGACCTTTCTTACATAAAAGTTAAGTTACGAATTCTACACGAATTAAGCAGGCTATGAGACTATGTTTGCTCTCTGTGCTATCGTGATTTTGGCTCTATTTTACTCGTTTCGTCACATACCTGTAGCACTTCAACGTTACACTTACCAGAATGAAAAATTATTTATCGCGGAAATAATAAAAATATCCAGTGTAAGAATTAAGAATAAAGGTCAAACTATTTCGTTCGAAGATTTTCTAGTAAGCGAGTATTTTATGTTTAACGTATTTTAACTCGATGTTCGACAAATTTGATAGACGTGACTATTTTGCACATTTGAAGCGAACCAATAAAGTTATGCAGTAATTAGAAAAGACCTAACTGAGTCGATTTGGTGCCACGCAAGATATTGTTACTGTTGATTCTCAATTTGAGTCAAAGAAAGCCAAACAATACAGCAAGAAACCGTGTGTTTTACTTTCGCTGCTCCAGCCAAACACCTTCAAATTAATGCGTCGGTTGAGCTAGTACACCGCACGATATTATTGGTTCCACGATGCAAGTGCCACCGGGCCCCTAGCTTTAGACGGTACAAATTACCTCTAGAAGGTTAACATTATCAACCTCTGCTGACCTTTCTTTGGCGACTATGGTCTACGGTGCCATCATATGCCTTCCTAATGAATAAATACCCTCGGCGTCATAGGACAACAGAATAATATCTTATCCGCTTTACTACAAGCTGTTAACTGCGAGGCGTATCTTGTGGAAAATGTTAATGCCTAGCAAAATGCTATTTATATCAACTTTCACTCTGGGTTCCGAGCCGTGGTACTCTGTCAGTTTAATAAGATTGCATACCTCTATCTAGGTAGGAAATGTTGCAACAGATAACCTTGTGGTCAGAAACCTTCGAATGGTTCTTAGTAAAGTAGAGGTGAACAGCAGGCAGTTGCCAAAACAAGGTCAGCAATCGAAACAACGGATATCTCGATGATATAAATAAAACAAAAGCCAAACTTTAATGAAATTAATTAAATATACCCATATGATTCACTTTGTTTAAATCAAACAGACACGCTTCGTTTGATTGAAAACTTATGCAGTTGTACATAATTAATTAAAAATGAGGTGTGAGTCAAACTTGTGAGCATGCGTGAAGATGTTAGTGCACAAATGACTCGTCTAGTAACACAGGTTTAATGTGTGCGTGTGTGCGTTTGTTTGTCTGTGTGTGTGCGTGTGTGTGACAAAGAGATCAAAATGACTTGCCAAAATCAGTTATTCAAATGCAATAATTTGTTATAAAAACATACATAAATTCTAATATTTTCATTGGAGCAGCAGAAACAACAGAAAAACTAATAAGAATATAAAGTATAACAAAATGCTTTGCGCCATGCCACCTGGTGATGTTTTATTGCATACAGAATATTAGCAAGATTTGATTACATACAGTTTTCTTTTTGATATAAACCAGGCATTGAATAAGAGAGACTAGACCAGTTTCTTATTTGTGGGGCAGTCATTAATTATTTCCAGAATTTTTGCAGCAAAGATCACGGACCGGGGTTGTTAGATTCTGGGTTACACAACTTTTTCTCTTTTCCATTGAAGGCTCACAAAGCGCTCAAATTTTTGTTATATATTATAACAAGTTTTTTTTTATCTTAACTTAATTTGGAACCTCTTGGGTATCGCTTTCTGCTTGAAGTTGCAACCAGCCTTCCATGATCTGTCATTATAAGGCAAACACCATTCTACCTGGAGACATGATAATAAATTGCAGTTTAATAGTAGAATTTGGTATATATTTGTCGTGATATAAAGTAAAAACTCATGCTCATAATGTATGTTTTATATTGACAGATCAAAGATGGCTAAATGAAACTTTACGTCAAAAGCGATAACGCGACGTTTCCACCTGAATAAAGTACAAACCAATAAAAGAAGATTTAGCGTAAGCGTAAGACCGAAAATCGCGTTTAATATGCTGCTTGTATGGCATAGGATTTGAGCTGTAGAACTCTGAACCAAATGGCCTGTACTCAAATCCCGGCCGCCGCATCACTGTCATTTGTTGCTGTGTACCCATTCAGGTCGATAGCGCTGTTATTTGTGAAATGCATTTGCAATTTTATGCTATGTCTATACAAAAAATCTCTTCCTGCCATCGTACTTTGGCAGGCGGCAGGGTGTCAGTCTGATATTGATAGATCGTGGACAGCTAGTTGGAAATTTAGGCCAAAATCAATAAGCCACAGGCCACACCTCAATGATATTTGTTCACAAACATAAGTTTGTATACGACTGAAAGTTGCGTGTATGGCGGCGCATTGGTGGCGTCGAGGATGATCATATTCCCCGTTTGTCCATGGGCAAAATTCAGACTACTTCATGTCTCATCCAAATGTCCCCATCAATTCGATCACATTTTGCATGTGAAGTTCTGGTATTTCTACAGTCAAAAATATCCGCATCTGTCTGGTATCAACTTTTTTTTATTAATTTTTCATAAAGCGTATTCCATGAGTTAAATGATACTTTACATAGGGAAACATAGAACCATTATTGCAAAAAAGTGAGTGTTTAAACGGAAATTTGAATAATATTTGCACATCACTAATTATCATTGTACAAAAAAGGTGAATTCCTATCAGTTTATTTAAAAAAACATATTTTCTGATAAAAAAATTACAACTTTTAAGACGTTATTTCATCACTTTAGTAATTGCGTCTATAAATCTATTATCCAACATTCTTCGACCAAATATATAGTGGTTAAAGGGCGTAATACCGGCTCCTACTGATGAGACGCCAGTAAGCACGAAACGAATGTGCATGAGATTATACTTTCCGTTCATGCTGTCTTTGGTTTTTCCTTCTGGTCATAACTGAACTAACGGTTATTAATAGTCTGCCTCCAATAAACTGGGAGGGGGTCGTATTCTTTTTCGCTGTAACCACTATGAAAACCTACGCGCATACTGCTTCGCCATTAATGAACATTGCGTTAACTAATATCTCCTCCGCGGTTGAGTATCCATCACTAACTAAGCTTCTGTTTTGACTTAGTGGGTGGCAATAAAGTCAAGTCAATTCTGATAAGAAAAGAGCTAATGAAATTTTGCTGCATCATTATAAATGTTAAAGTTTAATAATTGGTAAGCCAGAAAATAGATAGCATGATTTGGATCAGTCTTTCTTTGTGTGCAGCCGTATCTCTTAACATGTTCCCTTAAAAAGGGCAAATTGGCATATCTCATTGTTAACAACTTATGGTTTAGGTTCGCATGTGTAAGCAGTCTACCACAAATTAATCGATTAACTACTCTGCTGCCGCAATTATCACCGGTTCTTTCATGGAAAACTGCTTGCGGTGTACAGTGTCTTTAAATTTGTCGAACCTCGGGTCTGGCCTCTCAACAGCTAACAGTCCTAGCATCATTTTACATTCGACTGCATTTCATTTCCGTAAATACGCCTTTAGATAGCGTCCATTTCGTGATTGGTGGTGGTCATCCTTATTATACCCGTTTGCGTAGGTTAATTCTGGTCTTGTCGCCCATTGCACAGTTGTCCTCCTAGATACGTCTGCTCATTATCTAACGGAGTTCTGCTAATTCCCTTTTCACTAATACTAGTTTTTGCAAGAGTGCCGTTATTGCCTCTTTTGATAAGTTCTCAGACTAGATAATTCAATCATTGTGTGGGTATATATTTTTAGGAATTTCAAACAATTCTTTTATAAGAGTTTTTGTTTAAATTGTTAATATGATAACAGTCTCTGCGCAATAATTATCCTTGGCAGACAAACAGAATCCATATTATCTTATTTTTTTAAATTATTATTTACAATGGAAATATTGCTGCTTTAGAAAAAACTTTGTTCTTTTGAAAATTATGCGTATTATTTTTTTATGATATATATATATTCTGTCAGAATAAACTAACCGTTGCATAATGTATCACAGAAAATTCAACAAGTCGACAGGCATCTTCCTTATTAGGTACTCGCCAAGTATGGAAAACAATTATATGAAAATGTTCTTACAGGTATCTTCAATGCAATATTACCTTCATATGTGGCATGTTGTCAATTCCATAATGTCTGTTTGGAGCTTTAGGTCAACTAGATATCAAACAGGCTCCATTCGAGGAGTATGATTACCCAAAACGTAAGTTGGTAAATAACTGAAAATATAATTTAATATTTAGAAAGATGGCATAATAGATGAATGCAAGATTCCAAAGTGCATGTGTCCTGGTTCAGGCCTCGTTCGCGGAAGATTCTTTCAGGTACTTGAAGAGTTTTCAAAAATCACGAAACCGTTCTGCTTGATGAATTGCCTTTCCTACCTTATGCAAAGATTTGTATATACTCGCAAATTTAAAATAATTATAAACCAGTCATAAAAATTCTATTCTCTCTCTCTCTCTCTCTCTCTCCCCATATATATATATATATATATATATATATTGATAGTTTCTAATTTCACCATTTTTAAAATGTAAGAACAAAACAACGTACTCCATGGAATAACATTTATTAATAAATCTTATTTCTACCAGTATCTACAGCCATTGTTCTGGATTCGTTAGTATATTCGTTCATCCAATCCCACTGTACATGTGTTGTAACCAATCTCCTCTTCGTTATGCTGGCCTTTGCTTTGCGCAATTTAGACCACTGCTTTTGCGCAATTTAGACCACTCCTTTTGCGTAACGTCATTTGGTGTGTCATCGCTTTCATTGTAATTGCGTCCGTAATTGATGTATGTGTCGTATATTGCGAAGCGTTGGCTATTTTTAAAGGCATGTCGGTTATGTCTTTGTTCCAGTCCAATTTAATTTCTTTTTGAATTATTTTCGACACGTTTAAGCAGGGCTTCAGCTTATTAATTGCAATATCTTAAAAAGCCAGAAGCATTTTCTCTGTTTTTCCCTTGTAGAGAACTGCAAAATTGTTACTACTAACAGCATGACCTGTGAGTATTACATGTTCGCAAATTGCTGATTTTCGTGCAGGAGCTGCACCCCTCTTTAATACTTTTTGAGGGAGATGCTGATGGCACAGTTTCCATCAATACAGATGAGAGTGGTGTTCAACACAACAAAACTGATGCGCACGAATGAAAAAGATAGCCTCTCTGTGACGTCAACACCTTTGTCTGTATACAAATTTCAATGTACCTGCAACGCTCAGTACATCGGCAGATCAAAAAAGAGGCTTGAAACTAGAATAAATCAGCATCTCCCTCAAAAACTATTAAAGAGGGGTGCAGCTCCTGCACAAAAATCAGCAATTTGCGAACATGTACTACTCACAGATCATGCTGTTAGTAGTAACAATTTTTCAGTTCTCTACAAGGCAAAAACAGAGAAAATGCTTCTGGCTTTTGAAGCTATTGCAATTAATAAGCTGAAGCCCTGACATAACCGACATGTCTTTAAAAATAGCCAACGCTTCGCAATATACGACACATACATCAATTACGGACGCAATTACAATGAAAGCGATGACACACCAAATGACGTTACGCAAAAGGAGTGGTCTAAATTGCGCAAAGCAAAGGCCAGCATAACGAAGAGGAGATTGGTTACAACACATGTACAGTGGGATTGGATGAACGAATATACTAACGAATCCAGAACAATGGCTGTAGATACTGGTAGAAATAAGATTTATTAATAAATGTTATTCCATGGAGTTACGTTGTTTTATATCTATATATATATATATATATATATATATATATATATATATATATATATTCATTGTACCCTTTTTATTAAAGCTCGCATTTCAAAAGAATATATATATATATATATATATATATATATATATATATATGGTGTGTGTGTATTGTCACAATAACCTAAACATTGTATCAGGTAGCAAAGGGAATTGATCAGTAGCCTGTGTTCGTTCACATTGGGAACTCTTAAAATACTGTTTCCGAACGGAGATTGAACCGTGGCATATATATATATATATATATATATATATATATATATATATATATATATACATATATTCACTCTCGCCTCATACAACACGCAGTTTGACGTCATTTACCTATTATTTCCAATTGAAGAAAAGGCTGACCAAAAAATTAATTTACACTTTGCACGCGTCAGGCTAATTATTTGTCCTAAACATTTTAAATGCTGTATTATTAGACTGATCTCAATAGTTAGGGTGGGGTGAAAGACAATAAAATCCTGTTTAACAAATAAAGAAGCTTAATTGAGATATTAAATAAAATAAGTAATGGTTAGACAAGAAATTTTGAAGATTATTTAAATAAAGAATAATCAGTTTATGGGAATAAGATAGAAGCCCTTTATTAAATTTTCCAGTCACAAGAGATTTAAAATTAAACGAATAGTTATGGTTGAAATTTAGAAAGAGTATATTCTCAATAATTGATAAGCCGTTAATTGAATAATAAGTTAACTAATAATTAAGTCTTAATCCGAAGTTCTTAATCTTTTACTGGAGCTAGCTTCAGATGCTTATTCATGCAATCTTTTTTTACTTCCATTAGCTAAAGCGGTATTCCAAATCGAACCTAACGATTTTCCAACAGTTATTTCATTCATTATAATATCCCTAGATTTAATTTAGATAGACACTCTAATCAATCTCGTCATCCTATTATGACTTCATATTGCTATGCATTTGCAATCATCCCAGTTTATAGTGTGTTTAGTCTACGCTACATGACGGGCAAGATCAGATTTGGCAATATGTTCATACTTGCATGATGTTTTATGTTTAGCTCTTCTTACCTTGATTGGGCTCATAGTCTAACGAACATACCTGAGACTATAATAATTGCATGGGATTTCAGACACTTATAATATTTCCAAGGGTTCAAACTTTTCTTTTGGTTATGGAGTATAGTGCCTAGTATAAGGAACTATTTTAAAACGGTCTTTATATATTTAAGCTTTTGATTTTATTTTTATACTTAATATAGAGTCCGGTAAAACAATGATCGTACGCTCTTCCTTCCCCATATCCGCTATTATATACCTCAAATTCGGATTAAATTTTCTTACGACATCCATAATTGTTGCTTCCATTAACTGAAGAAGATAACCATTAGCCTTGAATAAATCACGCAGTCTAACAAATTCTAACTTCTTATGCTTTACATCTGTTAATCTAAGGCTTCTTAATGTTAATGATTTTAAGATACCAATTTTCATACGATACGGGTGATTTGACTTGAAATTAAAAAGGATTCTAGTATAAGTACCCTTCCTAAAAATATATCTTTCTAATGTCTGATCATTTCCCGAGTAAACTGAAGTATGCCCATTCGATTCACAAAATTTAAGAAATTTACCATTTCATCATCATGGTCCAGATCATTAATATATCGTCTGAGAAACTTAGGTACAATTTTGTTTTCAATGGAGTCTTATCCAAAAGATTATTTTACAAACAATGAACAAAGATTAAACCAAAGGCAGCATGAACGGAAAGTATAATCTCATGCAAAACCTAATACATACTTGCATATATATTAGTTCTTCGCAACAAACAGTATTTAACTTTAATGCACAAAGATGTTTGCCATTGGGACCGACAACGGTTGTTCCATTGGGATACCTCGAATTTGATTATAAAATTCTTTCACAAATTTAAAATAAGTAGAGGACACATATATGCAATAATCTTATCTGAATGACGTGCACAATCATTATTTTAATTCTTCCTAATATTAAGGGGTGATCAACCAGGAAACCTTAAAAACAACCCTAGGCTTCAGGTACCGATATATTGAAAAATCGTTAGGTTCGATTTGGAATACCGCTTTAGCCAATGACAGGAAAAGACGATTGCATGAATAAGAATCTGAAGTTAGCTCCAGTAACAGGTTAACTGACTTATTAGTGGGCTTATTATTCAATTAACGGCAAGTCAATTATTGAGAGTACACTCTTTATAAATTTCAATCCTAACTATTCGTTTGATTTTAAATCTCTTTGTGATTTGAAAATGTAATAAAGGGCTTCTATCTTATTTCCATGTACTGATTATTCTTTATTTAAAAAATCTTTAAAATTTCTTGTCTAACCATCACTTATTTTATTTCATATCTCAGTAAAGCTTCTTAATTTATTGAACAGGGTTTTAGTGTCTATTACCCCACCTACCTATAGAAATTAGTCTAATAATACAGCATTTCATATGTTTAGGATAAATAATTAATCTACGCGGAATATTCAGGTAGAGAGTGGATGCGAACAGCTCGTGTCGCAAAACAAGGAAAAGGCAATTAATCTATTCCCTGTCGTGCAACATGTTTCTTTTAAATATTTAGTCTGACGCGCGCAAAGGGTAAATTAATGTCTACTGACTGCAGTTTCATTTAGATGGACGTGCATGTGTATTAATTATATTTAACTGAATTTGTTAGTTATGTATACACATACACATGCACATGCTTGACGTACGACTATTTAATGATATCACAATAAATGTCAAATAACAATCCTATCATGAGTAAAAACTAAGTGGTTTGAATTGAAATTTAACACGTGCATAGGTCATTCAGATTTCTAATTTTATCACTCATAATGGCATGTGGTTATGACGACTGTTTCTGATTTAGTGATCTATCTCAATTATGTTATTTTAAATGGAGTATATAAATCGAATAGTGTAACGCGTGCAAACGGTAAATTCTTCTTCAGCCACTGTAGTCTCAATTAGCATAGCAGTTACGTAAATTCACACACACACACACTTGTGACACGCTACCATCTAGATAAAAGTCATTCTGAAGTATAAATGGCATGGCCAGAGAAAAAATTGCGCTGGCTTCATTAGTTTGTTTTGTAAAATTGGTAAGGATGGACCAACTGAAGAAGGCTGCCAATAACGGCAGCCGAAATATGTTGTTGAAATCAGAAAAAAACTGGAATCATTACTTAGTTAGTCAAAACACAGATCAGATAATTTTGATTTATCCAGTTTCGCACATTTTCATTCTTTTTAATAATAAGTCGTCTTCTATAATTCTTTGTTAATAAGTTGTCGCACCGTCCACATGTCAGAAATCTACAAGCTATAAAAGTATGCCTACGAACATTTATTTATATATTCACCTATTCGTGCACCTTTTAATAAACATTGGCCAAGCACACCGATATGTTTTTACGTGATGCTGGAGATCTGTAGTTATTTTTTGGTCCTAAGACAGTGGAATACACAATACGATAAAAACGTCGCAATGTACAAAAACAAAAATTAAATCATGATTTTGTAATATGAAATAAATTTTTCAAATACTAACAAAAGACAGAATACATATCGTTATTGATATCTCTAGAAAGAGTCAAATATCTGGTAAAGTAGACAGTACTTGTTTCGTTCAATGAATGCGTACATTAATGTGGAATGAGTTATAGTGTTAAGTTGAAAAAAACATAGCGCAAAAAATTAAACTAGACAAATTTTTATTTGAAATGAATTATCTGTCAAATAATACGCTTAATTTACCGAAGTTAAACGGGGCGTAAATCTTGACAGTGCGACAGTGATTACCATTCAGACAAACTCCGGTATTTTGCATTTCTGTTTAATGAAGTTACAGCAAATTCATTATGTATTCGCCAGAGAATTCAGGCAGATAATGCTGAAAAATCGGTATTTCAAATAGGAAAATGTAAACAAATATCAAATGATATTGACATATGTATACGTGTGCAAATGTATGTGCTTGCTTCTGTGTTTGTAGGCGAGTTTGTGTTTGTGTTCATGTTGAAATGCGGATTGTGTGACTTTTAGAGCTTGGGTTTAAATTAATTTTGAGAAAATGAAATGAATTTACCCTTGTAAAACCTTTTCATTGTGATATGGCGCATGATTAAAATTGAAATATCATTTCACATGATTCCGTCTGAGACACAAATAATTTTTTTCATTAAAAAAAATATTATTAGTAATTGAAAAACTGCGATAGCGAATAAAAAAATTTCTTTCGTGTTAATATTTATTTCTTGGTTGTCAATATGCATGTCTGTGGTTTGTAGAAATTTCTACAATATAACCTATAGAAGAATATATATTAATAATAAAATTTACTTTAACAGATTAAGGGATCGACATTCAAAACTGATAAAGGAGGATGTGTATTAGTGTACAAATAGTTTTTAAATGATTTATTTCATATTAAGTAAGTAAAATTCTAGAAATAACTTGCACGTTTATTAGACCATTAAAGATACCGTCGTAATTAAAACCCAACAGGTTGTTCGAGACATACTTCTTAAATTTCGGCGCTAAGTCGTTTAAGCGCCATCTTAACAAAAGGCATCTATCTCAACTCGATTAGCAATTGATTATACATAAAACAATAATTGATTGCGCGGGTGGTGGTAACAATTCTTTAAATCAAGTTTGCGAGCTTGAAGTAAACACCAATCCCATTGTTTTTAACCAGTCGTTGCGGCTGGCGGTAGTTTTGTTATATTAATTTCGACGACTGGTTAAAACAATGGGATTGGTGTTTACTTCAAGCTCGCAAACCTGAAATTAAAGTGATACTCATGTTACTAAAATTTTTAAAAAGTAAAAATATTGACAGAAATTGTACCTACTTGCAGATGTTCTTGACCTTTTTCCTGTTTTATTATTTTACTTTTTAGGACAGTAACAGCCTCTTAAACCATAATTATTACAAAGCCACAAATTTTGATCTAAAATCATACATTTTTATTCTACTGGACTTATATACTTCACAACTTTTCGTTGTACCAATTCTAGCTTATTTGACTGCCCCTTTTATTTGAGGTCCAACTGAATAGATATACCGAGGCCCTTAACTTGTTTTTTAAGCTTGATTTCAAAGAAATCATTATTTACAGCATCATAACGATAAATATATTTGAATTCTGCGGTATTATCGATTTTAACTCAGAATTCTTTTAAGTTAACCTTCAAGCCAAGTGATAATAAGCACCCACTGACGTCGTTAATATCTAATGTTATACTATTCTTAGAGCAAAATATGACCTTTGGGTCAAATGGAAAGCTTATTACTAAGACGACGTCAAATTTTCGGATTTGGCCCATAAGAACATATTATTTATATAGTACTGGGTCCAAACTAGAACTTTGTAAATTTCCGGTTGACCCTTTTAACATTCTTGATTGTGTGCTATTAATTTTAATGACCATTCTGCTATTACATAGGCATTAGTTCAGTAGCCAAAGAATGAATGGATGGATCCCAAATGAAACCATCGCCTTCATAATTGCATCAAAACATGTTTAGTCAAACGCTTTTGAGATATCATCGAAAAAACTAGTGGGTCTCAATTCTGCTCAACCACAAGAATGATATGGTTCCACATGAATGGGA
This sequence comes from Eudiplozoon nipponicum, assembly GCA_029291075.1. Classification (NCBI taxonomy): domain Eukaryota; kingdom Metazoa; phylum Platyhelminthes; class Monogenea; order Mazocraeidea; family Diplozoidae; genus Eudiplozoon; species Eudiplozoon nipponicum. The sequence goes on along the minus strand of JAQBSW010000995.1, from coordinate 135,168 downwards.
TGCTTCTTGGTAGTCGAACGTCCTTTCGTAAATTCAAGCTAACTTGAATCAAACCTAGAGGTAAAATCACTAATAATTTGTATAAATTCGTTTATATACTTTTTTCACTCCTTTTGGTTATATGGCAGGGAAACATTAGTCACTTTGACTTTCTGTATAGCTGTACATGATGATGATGATGATGATGATGATGATGAGAGGTAAACTTGAGTCTAATTCGTCCAGTATTTCTCTTTAACTATCTGCAAGAATGAAGACATCGCCGAAATTAATCCATAATAGTTAGCATTAGTTGGCCTTGAAACCTTTGGCAATGGTCTTTAAATAATCGTTAATATACAGACTGCTCCTATGTCATCATTCAAGATCTTGCAAAAAAATAAACAGTGTTAAAAAAGTTTATAGGCATGTGAAGGAAGCTATCAATTGATATTGCTTTTTAGTTATAATTTCCGCCATTATTGTGGTTAACCTTTCAAGTAAACAATAAGTTTCAGATCGTGATGATAAACATGATTAGGTTGCACAGTAATAGATCTGATTTTCTGAGCATTAAACATTAAATTGCCACAACGCTCCTCTAAATCAAATATAAATTCATTATCATATTTATCGCTTGGTAATAACAGTTTATCATTCTCTATATTCTTGCAATGATTGTAAGTAATTTGTAGGCAGGCTTTCGGTTATTTTTAAGCTTAGTCAGCTTAATCCTCTTGTTTCTTCTACGTATTGCCTAAAGTAAGGTGTTTATTTCATTATCTAACATATCAAGTTACGGTTTTTTATTACTGTTAATTAGAATAATTTCGTTATGTTGTTTTTTATTCTTTGCTTAGATATTCTTCTATCACAAACAGTTGGTACTGTATCGACAAAAGAGCATGGTAGATATGGAAGCAACAAAAGTATTTAAGCTTATGTGATGAGAACAATCATAATCAAACATTCTGCACAAATTTCCAAAGGGCTTCCAGTCAATTCTCATGCAACTAACGTGTGCATATGAAGGCCTGATCTTCATAAAATTTGCAGTCCTTCTTTCCATTCAAGAATAAACTAATTCCGTCTCTAAATTGACATGATCTATGCATTCTGAGCCTCTAGTTGGTTCTTTTATGATCTGCAGTAAATCACAATTTGATAACAAATTTAGTATTTCACAGTTAAGAAGTCTGTTAAATTCTCCTACAACCATATTATATCCTTAGTAATAAAATCTAACTTTAAAATCCTTAATGAAATGGTTTTAATCAGTCATGCACGCATATGGTGGACTTTAGATCACGATTAAAATCGATAAATCAATTGAAATCGAAATAAAGTCAGTAATCGCATTTTACTCGTTTTTTGTGTGTATCAGCCTATGATTATCTATATTATCGTGTAGCCATGCAAATTTATGAAATAAAAACTTGCTGTTCATTAAACGACCATTGGTTGTTCGGGAAGTGGTAACAATTACTTTAATATAAACACCTGATCCACGTTGTACATTCATTTGTCAATAAAAACTAAGAATTTTACAAGGTATAAAGGTAAATTCATTCAGTAAACCGGTTTCGTCCTTATTAGGAACACCTCACGTACTTTCCAGAATTTTCCGCGGATATGTCTTGAACCTGGGTACGTCTGCTTCGGAATCTGTTGCTCTAACCACTGTACTATAAACAAAATACTGTATAGTGTATAAAAGATAATTCATCCGGTAGATCGGTTTCGTCCTTATTGGGAACACAACTGAACTAATTTGTTACTAGGTTCGCAAAACCTAATACATACTTACATCAAGTACTTGCCAGAATTTGCCACTAATAAGGGTCGAGTCTGTGCACGTCTGCTTCAGAATCTGTTGCTTTAATCACTGGTGCGGCAGGGGGGTTTATTGGTTAGAGCAACAGATTCCGAAGCACACGTTTCCAGATTAGAGACATATTCGCAGATAATACTGGACATTACGTGATGATTTCCCAATATGGACATAACCGGTCAACTGGATTAATTGACTATTCTACATGGTACATTGCTCAATTTTTACTGAAAAATATATGTACATAATAGGTAAGGTGTTTATATCGAGATCGCAACGCTGATTAAATTAAATTATGTTCATTATAAAGTTACATAACATGAAGTTTTCGGTTTTTTATACTTCTAACATTTGTATAGACTATTTCTATACACAATTCTACCAATATGGTCTTGTCTAGTCCGTCAATGTGTTAGGTTATTTTAAGGTCCGCTTCTCTATTTTTGCTATCATTCCGTTCTCTCATATAACGTTGACAACAGTTGGTAGTGATGTTGCTGCAGATCCATAGTTTTTTTTTATTCATTGGTTTATTCTGATGTTCTTTGGTTGATACAATGGTTTGTATCAATTAATTCTAACTTCCCACAATTCTTGTCGTCTCTCACTCTCTGCTTCTGCTAGCTTTTTTTGACGAAATGTTTGATTTTTTCAACTAAAATTCTTTTTAAAGCTAATAAATTCATCATTTTTCTTATTGACGTCTTGAATTTTTTTGTATTACAGTCTTTTCTTTAGCTTGATCATTACTGGTTTCCGGCGGTTCTACTTCTTACCGACTCAATAACATTTTATTATTTATTTATTGGCTAAGTCCTTTGTGAATGAGATAATTCTACAAGCCTCAATCTGGTCAGCGTCCTTACTTAGGTTGAACATTATCCATTGGGCTGCCGACATTTTCAATTAGGTTCATTGTATGCGAGACCACTGGAGACGAGAGCCGAATATGTTATTTTGCTTTCCATATATATACATTGCGATTTGATCCAAGCTAATTAGGTTTCCGTCGTACTCTGATGATGATCACGGAAGGTCGAAACGCGTCAGTAAGTGTGATTGACGGTAGTTTTGCTATGTTGTTCGACGACTGGTTAAATACAATTGGATAGGTGTTTACTTAGAACTCGTAATCTTGATTTAGAGGATACATTGGTCTTGTTAGTGTGACTTAGCTGATTCTTCTTCTGCCTGAACATTTAAAATTTCCTCACTTTTCTGGTGCCCGCATTTGGATTGCTTTCAGCCATGTATAAGTCTTCTAAATCGCTCTACGGTTGGATATTTAATTTTATTTGTTCAATATCTTGTTTTAGTGATGCTTTCAATTTAATTTTCTGTTCCTATATTCCTTCAATCATATTTCTTTCCTTTCTGTCTCGAGCCATACTGTATTAAGACACTTTCCATTTGTTTTTTTATTCAAATACATTATATTAATTCTTTAGTCACGTCTTCTATAATTATTTTAAGCTCTGCAGTAATTTTCTCAAAATTCGAACTTTTTGTTGTTGAATTCGTTTTAAATATCGTGCGCTTAGACCTTGAAAATTAAAGAATTCAGATAGTAATAATCTAATAGATTAAATACTTGTCAAAATACTATGCTCAATTGTAGGCCGTAAGGCGCAATACCTAATAGATAATTGCACATATATATATATATATATATATATATATATATATATATATATATTAGTTCTCCGCCACAAACGATATCTAACTGTTATATATTTAATTAGACGATGTCACGATTACCGCGAAATGGGATAACTGATATCGATCAAGACCAGAGTGTATGGATTTAATGGAGTAACAGGTGTTCAGAAATAGTTGTAATTCTCAATTTCGATGAACTATAGCATACATTGTGATCCATCGTGTTGGCACCCTGTACCGACTCGGCAACCATAGTGGTAGTACCATGAACCTTTTCGGTACTGTACTTTTGGTAACGGGTACTAACACAATAGCCATAATTTTGGTATCCTTTAATTTTATAATTTCATTTCAATTAAGAAATTCAAGATATTTTGTTCCAAACAGCACATAGACATATCGGCCAAGAACCCATTACTAGACCATCTTTCTGTCTTTATAGGTGACTACGAAAAGTAAATTGACTAGCTGAACAACACAGATAAAGTTATCTTTCTATTTGCGTTTTACTTAGTTTAAAATTTCGGAAATTGTCTTAGACATAATGGCATACAACACAATTATTTACCTTACAGGGACACTATTAAATAACGACTTAAAATCAAATTAACACACGCAATGAACTTTTACATTAAAATTGTCTAGCTTTTCAACAAGTTTAAAGGAATTTTAAAACAAACACAGATAAGTGATTTATCGCTGGTGTGAATAGATTAGCCAACCATTTCGTCAATCCATACATGAACGTTTTTGTTATTGTAACATTTGATCTCAGCAGAATAGTGTGCTTGGGTGTCTTCGATAAAGCGTCCAGTCTTAGAAGGTGTGTTTAGACTGGCCTCAGTTGTTTGGGTTCGATATGTGTAATCATTACATGTTGTAGAAGATAGGATAATATCTTCAGTGACAGATTTTTCGTTGCACCACTCCCAGTGTCAATTTTAAATTGGGGACCAGAAATGAAGCAATACACCTTAGAGATGTAAGCATCACGATCCATGGCGGCCAAACCGAACCCTTTGTCTGGTGAAAGAATAATGTGTTTAATTCCTTTGGCCACTTCTCGTAAAGCAGCTATGTGTGCTTTACTCAACTGAGATTTCGTTGACTGTGGCCAATTATTATAGAGGTGTGAAATGTCAACAACTTGCAAAATATCGTTGGCTGCCCTTATTATTCGCATTTTAATCAGCCACCTGATTGAATAGCGATTCAAACTCTGGTTCCGTTACTATATGATCTTTTCTTCTAGGAAAGCTGAATATGTTTTATAAGCGAGAGCCTCACTTTGTAACGATTTCATATTCTTCTTCGATAAATTAATAAAAACTTGTTCGGATGAGGCGGTTTTTCATTAAGTAAATGCTTGAATATTTCATTAGCTGAAAATCAAATGTTAATAAAAAGAATATGGTATAAGTTAGAAAAGATGAATTTAGCATACCGCAGATAGATCTTTCAACTGTGCTCGGAAGTGATTTAATTTCGCGTCAAACTTTTCTGCACGAGAAAGTCCCAAACGATAAAGATTGTCTCTATTAAACGGTAAGCATAAAATTCTAAGTTACTCCTAAAAGGACGCAGGAATTGTAGAGTTTTGCAAAAGTGTCTGTAAAATTCTCATGATTCCAGTTTCTTTGTTAATTTAAATCTCAGTTTCAAAATGTTATCACATTTAACGTCAACGTTTTTATGATGGTTATGCTTCGACTTCACGAAACACATATTAACTGATATAATTTGTTTTTAAATTAAAAATGGCACAGTATCGTTTTTGCTACATTCTTCTATCCGATTTACTGAAAATCTGAACTAAAAATCAATTTTGTTTAGAGCAAACAGTCGACGTCGAAATACACATACACACACACGCATATATATATATATATATATATATATATATATATATATATATATATATCCATTAAAATTGAAAAGAAGTTTAACTAAAACTTTGTGCAACAGGACATTGCGCATTAATTCGTCATATTGTTTGCAGACTGATTTGGACGTCGTTTGTAACAGTTTTATTATCAACAGTTACCCACAACATTTCAAAACTAAGAATAAACGTAATTTTAAAATAAAACCCACTTTGATTTTTTGTACTTTTAGTAAGAAACCTGCGTATATTCATTTACAAAACAAAATTGAAGATGCAAAGAAGCGTATAATAGATCGATTGCTTTTCACTTTGGCGTTTACATATTTGTTGTTGACATACTTATGATAATATCCACCATCAAATTTCATCTACCCAATGTAAAGGACAAAATTCCACTGCATTCTGCATCTAACGTTATCTATAACTGGAATTGTTCCTTTAGAAAATCATATGTGGGGAGATTCAGTAGGTGATTGAATTCAAGCTTGTTGACGCACAGAAACTTGGTTGATGCAAAATAAGATTGGTGTTGTCCGTACGTCTATAAGTAACCATGTTTATTCCTGTTAGAATTGCGACGCTCAAACAAAGTTTTATTTCATTCTAGTTAATGTTAGGTGAGTTCGTATGCTGTCTTATTTGTAAGCGATTTCAATAAATTCACCTTGTCCAGAACTGCGTGAGCGAAAACAATTTATTCATGCACTGGCATTACTATGGGGCAATCAAAGTCCCGTGAAAAACTATGCTTAATTATATTTTTACTTTCTACAGACAGGAATTTCATGCTTAATATATATTAATTATTTATAGGTCTCAAATGAAGATTATCAGTATAAATTTATTAATGTCAACTTTTAAGATATATAATTTAGTTTTTTATTTCAAGTTTTTCCAAAACACTTATTTTTTTTTAAATTTTCATAAAATATAGATCTTACTTTCAATCTTAGTCAGAATATCTGTATCAGTTCATAATATTTCTGTCAACATTAAAAAACAAACTGAGCAACCCGGTTTAATTTAAATTTTTAGATAAAATTTATCACACGTTTTCGTAACAAAATCTACGCCATGTGAAAATATACTTAAAACAAGAAGATATTGTACACTTTATCTACAAATGTTTTTTACTCACGCAACACATTCCTAACTAATTTTGAGCATTTTATAGTGTACAATGCCATTATTAAAATGTGGGTAAAAGTTAAATACTTTATGCGGTATATTTTAAGCTAGATTGAAAATGTTCCGGTTCGATTTGTAGAATACAAGGAAAAATTGATCATGCGTTGCGAAATTATAAATTTGTGTACGCCAAGAAACGACTAAGAAGTTCATGTATGCTAGCTTTCCCTTATCTACTTAAACCTGCCTATCCTGCACGGCAACATTTAAATGCCTTCCCTATGTAGTTCAAACTATTACCTGACATTTGCTTACAAATCATTTTCTTGCACGATGACGATGTACTCTATGTACATTATTTAAACTTTTCTATTCATTTGACGGAAAGTTTAATAGGCAAAATACTCTGTTCATAATACCCTTCTCATTTACTAAGATAAAACGTGCTATCTGATGCAAGGTATATTTCATCCTAATTGTCGTCTCAGGTTCTATAAATGAACACACACACACTTTGTGTGTGAGAGAGAGAGAGTAGAATGGTTACGCTTAGAGTAATTTTATTCTAATTTGTACAGAACACTAATTTCAGTTTATCATCAATTTAATTCTTATATGTACATAGCAAAATTTCCAGTTTGCCAATCTTGTTTGTATCACGACTATTGTTTAGAGTTATTTTATTGTAGTTTGTACAGAATACTATTTGCAGTTTATTAATGTTCGTAATGTTAGCTTTTTGAATAATGCTTATTTTCGTAAATTAGATCATTTTTCTAGAACAGCGGTTTATGTTTATTTAAATAGTTGTTAACATTATTAATAAATAGTTATTATTGTAAAATGTGATCAACACTAAAAGGACTATTAGATTATATATACATATATATATATATATATATATATATATATATATATATATATATATATATATAGCATGTTAAGAGTCATAAGTACTTAAAGCCTAAAGTTCAAACGGGTATGACAGAAATTACATCAGAGCACATTGAAGACATAAGGTCTATGCACCGCCCACGAATTAGATTTAAATTTGATGTAGATGACGTCAATTTTGGCGTCTGGTGATGTAGCATGGCTATGTTTAATGTAATTTCATTCTTCTTTGTACGGAACACTTATTTCAGTTTATCAGATATCTAATTCTTATATATACAGAACACTATGTTCATTTTGTCAGTGTTGTTTGTTGCACGACTAATGGTTAGAGTCGTTTTATTCTTTTGTTTATTGATGTTCTTAATGTTAGATTTTTGAATACTGCTTATTTTCGTACATTAGGTCATTATTCTAGAACAGTCGTTTTCGCTTGTTTAAATTATTGTTAACATTATTAACAATTGGTTATCATCGTAAAATGTGATCAACACTAAAAGAACTATTTTATTATTAAATAATTATATTTTCAATAAATGATGAATTGTGTTATCAAGTAAATTGGTGTTTTATATATATATATATATATATATATATATATATATATATATATATATATATATATATATAAGAACAAAACAACGTACTCCATGGAATAACATTTATTAATAAATCTTATTTCTACCAGTATCTACAGTATTGTTCTATTCGTTAGTATATTCGTTCATCCAATCCAACTGTACAGTTAAATACTGTTTGTTGCGAAGAACTAATATATATGCAAGTATGTATTAGGTTTTGCGAACCTAGTAACAAATTAGTTCAGTTGTGACCAGAAGGATAAACCAAAGGCAGCATGAACGGAAAGTATAATCTCATGCACATTCGTTTCGTGCTTACTGGCGACTCATCAGTAGGAGCCGGTATTACGCCCTTTAACCACTATATATTTGGTAGAAGAATGTGGAATAATAGGACGGTACAATCTCCTAGACGAATGTAAAAACCTGTAATAGTGAAGCTAACATAATCTAAAGTCAATGACAATACGACTTCAATGCTAACTCACACTATATAATATATATACCGAGTCTGTAAAGGATACTAACACTATGGCTATTGTGTTAGTAACTGATACCTTTTTGAAATCAATGAGTACCGGATACTAACACTATGGTTTCCGAGTCGGTACATGATACCAACCTGATGGATATAAATTTATGCTAAATGCTTCTGGCTTTTGAAGCTATTGCAATTAATAAGCTCAAGCCCTGCTTAAACGTGCAGAAAATAATTCAAAAAGAAATTAAATTGGACTGGAATAAAGACATAACTGACATGCCTTTAAAAATAGCCAACGCTTCGCAAAATACGGCAATTACAATGAAAGCGATGACACACCAAATGACGTTACGCAAAAGGAGTGGTCTAAATTGCACAAAAGTAGGGGTCTAAATTGCGCAAAACAAAGGCTAGAATAACGAAGAGGAGATTGGTTACAACAAATGTACAGTGAGATTGGATGAACGAATATACTAAAGAATCCAGAACAATGGCTGTAGATACTGGTAGAAATAAGATTTATTAATAAATGTTATTCCATGGAGTACGTTGTTTTGTTCTTACATTTTTAAAAATGGTGAAATTAGAAACTATCAATTTATATATATATATATATATATATATATATATATATATATATATATATATATATATATATATATATATATATATATATATGTATGTATGTATATATACATTTGAAGATACTTGAATAAAAAATCAGGAGAAAACTGTACTTGTATATAATAAAATTTGTTTTTGTCTTTGTAAATAAATAGGGTACTAAGAATTTTATTTATTCTTGCATTCCTTACGAATTATCCAGTTATTTCCATATTCATCTATGTAACTATAGAGCCATAATTCTGACTATCACTGCAACATTATACTTTGAATTAACCAGCCGATTACACGATCATTTTAATTATGATCTAAGTAGTTTCCTATTCAGCCGAAGATAATTTTTGTAAGAATTATATATGAATATCTAATTATGTGTGCGCGTATTCGGAATTTAGTTTATTTTAAATAAGGAGCTTTTTACTATTATTGCTTCTCAAAGTTTGAAGCTTTTTGGTAAACCAGTCCAGCTCAAACAGTGGCTTTTGTAATATTCACAAAGCGATAGAAACTTTTAAAAGTAATTTAATGATGATGGAAAAAATTTGTTGCGCGTGCGTAGCATTTTTCGTTCTTTTGATAAATTTTTATTTACCACAACATTAGTATTTCCACGGGCTCACCCTTTCTACGTTATTGCACATAGTGCATTTAAGCGACCAGTTTGTGATCCTCCATGCCAATTTTGTTTCCGCGATAATAATTAACGTTGATGGTAGGCTCAGAATAACTCTACACACCTTTTTCAATTTACAAAGAAAAACGCAGTTCAAATGGTTTAACAGTTTAAAATAGCTCCTTAACCAAGTTGAACCGATTGAATCAAACTAAGTTAACTTTGAACAACGCAGACAGCGTTAGCTAATCTTAACATAGTCTCATTATTAGGCATCAATAGTTCTTTTGTATTTAGTAAAGAATTGCCGAACAGGTTTTTACGTAGTAAAAAGAATGCAATTAGACAATAAACGATATCAGGTGGAGGAGGTACACACAATGTCTTCACCAAATTATATAGGAAGTAGCAAAATAAAATGAATTAAGGAAAACTGTTATAGAGGCTAATAAAAACTGCGTTTAAAGGATTTTGTAATGTTGATAAATAAAGAGCCGGTATTTATTAACCTACAAGATGAAGTGAATCTCGAGAGTGAATTATATATAGACATGTTAAAGACTTGCTACTAAACTCATTTGCAAATGCCATAAGGTTCACGAAATAAATTGAATGGATATTAATAATTTAGAATGAATCTATCTACAAGCATACATTTCGACGATGTATGAAACTATTTGTCACTACTTAATATAAACAAAATTATGGTTTCAAGCCTTAGAACCTATATACTTAATTAATTGCGTATAACAGTCAACATAACATAGTATAAGTGTACTTCAATTTGCAAATGACAGAATACACTTGCCGTGGTGGTAAACTGTTCCAAATAATTAACCAAAATTTTAAAGTTCAAAAAGACAATTCTACTTTTAAGAAAACCGATTTTAACTCAAAATTATAACTAAACTTAACGAGAGTAGTTCAGTTTACTTTCATTAAACTTCGGTTGTTTAAAACGAGATAAGCTAAAAGTTCTACCTAGGATCCAAATATAAAAAACCGTGCATCTGTCAACGTAATGGTATTCAATTATAACTCCTTAAAAAGTAATGGAGTGTGCACACATATTGCAAAAGTTCAGGCAACAAATATATTTAAATCAGTATCTAAACATTGGATGGTATTGTTTACTCACCATCAATTTTAATACTTATAATTACATAAAAATATATTGTACACTTCCTATGTGCAAAAACAAAAAGAAATTAACGATTTAATGTCTAATGGCTATCCCAGACAATTAATTGAATCAAATATTAAAAGGGGAATTAAACAGAAACAGGCGTATTACGGGTCAGAAAAGAAAGCAGTCTTCCTAAACGTCCTATTTAAAGGGGTTGCAGTTTCCCCAATAACACAAAGGAAGTTGAAGCGACATTAACACGCAAATTTAATGCAGCTAAACTACGAGTGTTATTTATGTTAACACACTTCCCTTTACCATCAATCAAAGAAAGACAGACGTTAATGTCGATATCTAAATATTATTACCAATATACATGCGTAAGTTGTCGATCCACTTACGTAGGCCGATCGACCAGACGGTTAATTACACTAATAACAGAACATTGTAACGCCTATTTTAAATCAAATGATAAATACACGTCGGCAATTGCGCAATACATCGCCGAAACATCGCACGTATGTTCTCCAGACGTAGCATTCAAAATAATTGCTAAATGCAATAACAAAAGGGAGCTAGCCACAGACAAAGCCTTAAGGATAAACAACTTGCAGCCGGATTTATGCAAGCAGAAGAAGCATGTTCAGGCATTGAGATTGAACTGGATGTGACGCACGCAATTGATTGGTTTCCGTTTTTTACACTCTCTCTATGTTTATATATTTCTATCTTGTTTTGCTTTCCAATTTATATATAAAGTTATGTTCATTAGTAGATACTTGAGGAGATAATGAGAAATAAATGTTTCTTGTATCTGATAAAATTTCTTTTTGTTTTTGCACATAGGATGGGTACAATGAATTTTATTAAAGCTCACATTTCAAAAGAATACATAAAAATAATCATAAAATCGATGCTTCTACTGCGGTTTTCAAAATCAACAGCTGTTAGTGTCATTGATTTGAACACAAGAAAACGTTTCACCGAAGTTGTAATTAGTCTTCTCGGAATGTCTTTTATTTTAGTCTTGCAAATCTTAATATTCTAGTAACAAATCAAATTTCAAGGCCAATTTTTGTAATATTGTTGGACTAGACATCTATAGCAACAAAACATAGGCTATGAAATAAGTGGAAAATTTTCAAATATAGATTTTTGTACAATCTTAAAACCAAATGATGAAGATAACTTGACACAGTTATTAAAAATAATTCAAGTCTGGTAATGGAAGACATGAGTCTGCGATGCCACATTAAAATTTTACAAAAATAAGTAGAGGGTAAACTTATAAATAGCATCTTCATTTTCATGCCTACCAATATTTATTATAATGAATTAAATGCATTCCAACTTTAACAGTTGTAAAATTTATCACCAATTTATTAAAGTAAATTTGGGATTTTGTCATTTCAACTAAGAAATAGTCTAGTTCAAACGACTGTGTAACCAAAATCATGGGTATGTTTAAATATATTTTTCCCTGGAGCGTCTTGGCCATGATTTTATTTTTTTACTTAAGAAACTTTATTTGTCTTGTGTAGTTATAAAAAAAGTGCGGATGCAATTTTGTCATTTAAAAATATTTTAATTAACCTCTTATTAAATGTTTTTTTCATAAATACAAAGCAAATATTGACCTAGATTTAAAATTCTTTAAGCTTAAAAATTCAGCCATCTCCGTAAAGTAAAACATTTTACAAAATTAATTTTGGTATTTCTAGTGAACTTTTTCATTATGTAGATAAATAAATATTAAACGATTTTTTTTAAATATGTAAAAAATATAATTTTAATATGCTAATTAATATAAGTGTGAACTTAATATGCCTAAAATAAAACGATAAATCAGTTGATTTTTGGTACATTATATATTGACGAGATAAATTTCTTGAGTGTGGACATATTAAGACTTCATGAGCCACGTCGTAATTGGTGCTTCGAAAGTAAATCAATGCTTATAAACAACTCTGCGCCAAAAACATGTTATTGACAAGCGTGCTTTAACAAAAGTGCATTAGTAGAATAGCTACTCTCAGCATGTTTCGTAAATTTGTGTCATTGATAAAATTATTCAAAATTTAATGAGGTAGGTCAACAAGAAAAAGATGGCTTAAAATAAAACGGTATCGATTAGGCATTTCAAGGTAAAATAAAATTGGTATGACAGAAATGTTAAACCAAGCGTTTAAAGTCGGAGCATTTGCCTACCATAGACTATAAAGGACCAACTTCCGGTCACAAGCGTGAGCAAGATCAATGCAAGAAACTATGAACATTTGCTGGCAACATGATTTCTAGCATTATGAGCTACTAAGTATGGAAGTTTAACCTAAACGCTTGGGAACCAGTACTATATTGCTCTGGGGATGGTGTACAAACATTGTATCAGCAGATAGGACAAGGTTTAGTTTGGTTACAATTACAACATTCGTTCAGTTATTCGCAATTGCGTAACATGAATACTCTGTATGATTATTTCTGTGTTATTGATCGTGACAGATGCATTGAGCAACATCTTTCCAACTCAGATTCCCGGATGATTGTATTGGAGATTTAGTTAAAAGGCAAGAAGACGTTCATTATTGACACCAACCTCTGCGCAAATAACATAATTTATAGCAGCATGACTTATAAGGAAAAAGTGATTTTTCCTAATGTTTCTCCGTAGAAGCTTTACTTGGTCAAAACCATCATTCCAAATCTAAAATAAATTTAGGTACGTCAAACACTTATTCAGATGTTAGTGAATTGCAAAAACGAATTTGTACTTTTAATAATTAAAATTGGTATTTGCATTTTAATTACAAATACAAAGCATATATCAAATTTCGCAATATAGAAGACGATTTCACATTGATAGATCGTATAAACTTTAATAAAACTTAGTACGCACAAAAATGAATTTAATATTATTAAGATAAATATTTGTATTGAAATCATCCTTATAAATTCCCTTTATTTTTATAATCTTAAAAATGTGAAAAAGATCAATTTAATAGAAAAAATAGAAATCGATATTATTATAATAGTAAAAGTGACTAGACTTAACATACCTACATTTTCAGCACAAAAGTTATTGGAATATAAGAAAGTTTACAGATTTTCAAAATTCAATCAAGTTTCAGTAAGTAATTTTAAAATAAAATGCAAAAATGCACATCCCTGTATATTTTTAGAAAAAAAATTAATTAGTTGGAATAAATCCTCTCAAAGCCTATTATGAATTTCATTTGTATAAAACATAATATTTAAAACACATTATGTCCCTTTTGATTTCGTAGCCCTGGTCTTCACTAAGGCCAATATTTTAGTTTACTAATCAGAATTACATAATCGTAATTGTAGCAATGCTCTAACTAGGCTTACTGTTGTGTATGTTGGTTTTCAGTCAACAAATGATAAAAGCAATAATTCAATACTGCGTTCTGAAAAACAATGTACTGACGATGATTAGTACAACTTGTAAACTATATTGCTGTTTTATATTTTTTGAATTTTTCAAATCAGTTGACATATAATGTTTGAACTCATAGAATTTATAGACAAATAATGTTGCAAAATAATTTTTTTAAATGTTATTGTTATTAAAATTGGTTTTACGTCATACATACAGTTCTAACTGCGAATCTGCCGAAACTTTAATGGTAGCACAATAGGTCTTCCTCTTCCTCTGTCAGTGCTGAAGTGACCAAACTCCATCGCAAGTCAAAACCAATAAATATTTTATTCCTACGCCTATTCACATTTACCTCAATATTGTACATAAAGTTCTACAAGCATACAATAAGCTGCAAGAGCGATAAATTTTGTGCCGTTTACCTAAAATGGGAACCAATAGTCAAAACCAATCTCCAAGGCCAGGTACCAAACTAGCGAAATTGTAAGCATAATCATAAAAATTTAATTTCCGTTCTACTGCAATTTCATGACATCAACATGGACGACTGTTATGCCAGGAAATTCCTCTCGAATTTGTAGGATCATGTCAATTTCAGACAGCATTATTTACTATTCTTTACACGTGTCATCATTCTACAATCTCATGCTCAGAAGAACTAAATTCACGTAGGTTAGCTGACAGTCTCTATTGAATATTTCTGGGACAATTCAAGTTGTCACACTTACCGGCTAACGTATTAGGTAGACTTGACACACTTGTTACAGAGTTCTAGGCCTTGCAATCTCGAGTGTCTGGTAAAATATCTCACCTGGTAAACTTTATTTGGAACCTCGGTCCAGATAATATTTGCTCGCCTTTACACCGCTCTCGCTCAAAAATTATCAGGTTATATCCCAGAAGTTATGGCAATCGTTCTCCATCGGCCTGGCGTCCCCTAGTATCCACTCTTAACACCTAGTGCTGTAATCATCATACACGGGTCAGGCCGTGTAAAAATGTATGTAAAATTTTCCAATGGCGATCGATAAGACCACAAATTGTTTACTGTCTAATGAATTCCACAAATTGATATAATTTCAGCGGAAATAACTGCGACGTGTTGTTTTTATTAATCCACTCTTGCATTTTGTGTTTTGGGTTGATAATAGTGAAACGATATCAATAATAACATCTAATAATTTGGTTGTATATGCACAGATATCAAATTTAAGGCCCACAACAACCAATCAATCCAAGCACACGGTCTATAAAATGTTCGAGATCTCTTTTGATTACCCCATGTCTTTGCAGGGACATTTGTATTCTCGTATGTTCTATATTTTATATGAAGATTATACCTTCTTTTCTATATAAACGGAAAAAGGTGCTTTAGTCGACCTTGTGACAAAATCAAAAGACGTTAGCCTTACAGGAATTGACAAACGCATGAGCACATTCTAGTGTACGTGGATTTATTCTGCCTTTCTAATATATTGAACGTCAAGGATTTCTACCGATTAATGTAAATCGATTAAAAACTGGTCATCACATAAGGACAAAATGTCCAATAGCCTTAGCCAGTTCAAGACATTTAGCAAGATAAAGTATCTATTCAGCCAAGGTAACATTTGATAAGAAGGTTCAAGATGGAATAATTCGCTTAAGTTCAAATCCGTAAGCATCAACTTTGCATATGCAAGTAGCGATTATTTTACACGTCATAGTGTCATCATTCATGGACGGCAAACAATAAATGACTCTACTGGTATAATAGACGATGCAACATAATACAATTTGTTTAAATTATTGGACCTTAAATCAAGCTTTTATTAAATACCTTTGAGTGTAGAAGGTAAAATGGCTATCATAAAACCCTTTAGATTCTGCGAGTTCACCAGAGCTCCTTTTTGGCTAAGCCATGAATTTTAGACGCTTTAGGGATTCCGGAATAATATTAAGGTCAAACTATTACAAAAATGTTCTTATTATGATGACGTCATAATCGCATCTAATGAATTCAACTAAACATTTCTAGATATCATGGAGATCTTGGGTCGAATTTACAAGTTTGATTGGGTTTTTAACGCGAGAAATTGAATTTGAGCACAATAAAAAGGAAGTTTTCTTGATTGTTCAATCAAATATGGAATCATGAATAGATTGAGGAATAAAGTTGACGTATTAAAAACTTTCCGGCACAGCCGAATAACATAAAATTATGCTTTTTTGGTATAGGCAACTATTTTTGATAATTGATACCGATGATGACGCATACAGAAGCGATGCCTACGAAACATCTCCGGAGTCTAAAACTGCCAAAACTCATTAAGCGTCTGCGTTGAGATTCTGCGGATAAGCTTAAGTTTAAACAATTAAAAAGTTGCCTGCGCTAAGGGCTCAATACATTACATAAAATTGAGTTAATCACTAATACTCTTCACAGATGCATCCCACGTGATCTTAGTTACTACAATGGAATAAGTGTTTCACGACAACCTACTTCCCGTAGGATTTAACTCGTGGAAGTTACAGCCGGTAGAAAAAGATTATTTTGCCACGGAAATAAAATGATTTATATTTGTATTTCCAAAGTTATTTATTGTGCAAGCCCTTCTAAGTTAAGCTCAACAGTACAGCGTTTGTAGAAGTGTTAGAAAAAAATATTGCATATATACGTCCTGAGAGTAATTGCAGAAATGATTCGTCTCAGATAGTTTAGCTGCACTATACCTCATATGATAAGAAAAAACAATGCTACTACACACTGTTTAACTCGTATTGAAATATACACAATCGTCCAATGCAATACGAAATAATCACTATCGCAACACAATCAGACAGAACGAGCATTGCATAAAGAATTTATCTCATGGAAGAAGAAATTCCCTAATTGATTTACTAGTTGCAGATAGGGTGTTTCAGAAGTTACCGCGTATTAGACCAGTAAAGACTTATCTATAACAAGGTGGCTCTCAAGGTAATTTTGTCGTCTTGTTTTTGAAAAATATTAGATCTACAGTTATCGCGGTTTGAATGGCATCGGAATCATAATCCAAGAATGTCTCTTTCTGTTGCTTTCGAGGCATAATATTAGTCAATAGGTTAAATATTTTTTTCCATGCACATTGTTCAAATTTTTCGTTAAACGCATTCGCAATTTGCACTCTTTGAGTTTTCCTATCGCCATTACAACTTCATCCATTTGACCCCATCAAACTGGCCGACGTCTGTAGGTTCTGCTACTGCATGAAAATTATCTATCTTTTAACTGCCCAAGATGCAGTGTTAGAACCAACGAGTTGTTGTTACATTGAATGATAATGTTTAGTGTTCCAAACATAGTGGTGACTGATCAAGTTGCAAACTTCATGTCACGCATATTTCAAGAGAATTGAAGATATTTTAGTGTTGATGTGAGGGAAACTTGGCAGTTCATGACTAAATCAATGATCTTGTCAAATCTACACATCGCAAATTAAAGGCTACGTTAAGCGTCAAATTTGAAAAATCAGACGAGCACAACTCACTACCATTGTTTAGACTAGGCATGCGTTCTCGGTTTCGCAACAGCATTAAAATTTAGTAACGCAAGTCACCCTTGGCCATTATCCTTAACTATGTGCAGATTTGATGAGTGCTTTCGAGATAAGTGACGATTAACCAGTGCTCGCATTTACTTAACAACTTCAAAGGTTTATAAAATGTCTCTGCTTGCAACATACCAAGAAGCACTACCGCCAATATTTATTCTGAAAAAATACGATTATTGCCAACAAGTTTGTTTGCGAATTTATGCGGTACAGACAAAATGAAGCCACAGTGCATTGAATCTCTCCGGTAATCAAGTGTGGATCCAAGTTCGTTAATGTCATCAAGAATGGTTATCAGACTGCTGCACTAATTAACTGTCTAAAACCCACCTTAGAATTGCAGAACTAAGTCTGATACACGGTAGATTATGTAACTTGAAAAGTGTATACTTCGACATTCTTCACGCCGTCAACATGCATATTAGAAAAACAGGAACAAATAAATAATTTTAAAATAGGCAGCGAGAATATTCAAGCAAGAAAAGAACATCATGCCATCAAGTTAGTTTGAAAATGCATCCAGATTTCCTTTATTATAAAGCATGTGATCATGTAATCTTCGCTTATCTTGGAAGCAATTGGATCGATAAATTTATAAGAATGATTTAAACTTAATTTTTAATCCTATTGTAATGACATTATACATGCATATTTAGTTGAAAAATGTCCAAGTGAAATCTTTATTGATTAAGAAATTTTATAGACAATATTTACGCGTGTTTAAAATATGTCAGTTTCCTATGCGGGAATTTTGCACAGCCTTGTGCGTTTGTGAGAAATAGTTCTGAAAACAATCAATCACATTCGTGCTTTACGTATCCATTCACTGATGAAGTTACACATTTCGTAAAGAAAGGATATTTCTTATTGGCAGGACTTTTTATTTTTCTTTAACAATCTAGGAATTGATTTTCGTTCGACCAAATGGAATTCAATTACGTCGTGTTATATTAATAAGCCAACAGATATAATAATTTACACCTGAACAACAGAGATCCAAAGCCAATTTCACAAATTTCAAGATCTCGTACATCAATTCTTTTATTATTTTGTAAAGAACATTCATTGAATAAGGTATGCACAATGGTTTATGTTGAATTATAAATTCACTGAATGCTTTGATTTAATTTAAAAAGAAATGCGAATATCAAACATTTTGTTAAGATTTAGATATTCAGTATTACTGTTATTTTTCTGATCTATAAAATCATGCTAAATTCAGAAGGTATGCGGCAAAATGTATAGTTTAAATTATTAAATGATGCTGGTATCTTTTTGTTCAAATAATTTAAGAAGATCGCAAAAATAATACTGTCTTCAATTAAACAATAATTGATTGCGCGGGTGGTGGTAGCAATTCTTTAGAGTACGATGGCAAACTGACTAGCGAGGATCAGACCGCATTGCATATATATGGGAAGCAAAATTAGATATGAATATCTCGCATCTAGCAGTATCGCAGAAATTGCACATGACTGGAAATGTCGGCTGCACAATTTCTATGCAGTCATGAGCATTAACTGTTTGCAGCTTTCGCCACACACATATATATGGACAATACAATTAAACAAAAATTAATTGCGCGGGTGGTGATAACATTTCTTTAAATCAAGTTTGCAAACTTGAATTAAACACCAATTCCATTTGTATAAAACCAGTCGTCGAGCAACATAACAAAACTACGACCAGCGAAAGCTACAAACAGTTATTGTTCGTGACTGCATAGAAATTGTGAAGCCAACATTTCCAGTCGAGTAAAACCTATGCAACACTACTAGATGTGAGAGCTGCATATCTAACTTTTCTTTCCATATATATGCAATGCGGTTTGATCCTCGCTAAGGTCGAAACACGTCAGTGCGTGCGACTGGTTATATACAATTGTATTGGTGTTTACTTCAAGCTCGCAAACTTGATTTAAAGAATTTCTGTCTTCAGACTAGATTACTAATTGTAAGTTTCGTGAATAAAAGTAAGATATTACGCAAACGCATGGGCAAGCAGTAATGTATATGTGTACTGAAATGGCCACAATTTACGTTCGAGGACTTAACTCTAAGATTTTGTTGAGGATAGATATTTAGTCTAGACAGAGCAAACCAAGTTTTTTTACATATATATTGTTGTCATATTAATGGTAGGATTGTAGTCAATTGGAATCATTTAAATTTTAATTAGTGCACATTTAATACATATTTGCCCAAAAATTCTAGTGGATACAATTATGCTGAATATTATCATCAATGAGCTCAACGTCTAATTAATGTATTTGCTTAAATCTGCTATTGTGATCAGCGTTGTGTTGCCTGATGATGGTGCTGGAAAGTAGGCACCGAAACGTCGCCAGTAAACAAAGATATGATAGAACCGCATTTCCAATTGAAGTAAAAATGAGTTAACCCGATCAAAGACAAAACAAAATTGGAAATAGTGACAAATCGGATCTTTGTGTAACTGCCCGTGTACAGCTACTACCCGAGTACGCAAAACGCGGCATTGATAATCTGAATGCTTACACACCGCAAAATATTGAGTTTAAATCCTATATAAAGATATGTTCATTAATAGATATTTGAGGAGATTATTCGAAAGAAATGTTTCTTGTATCTGATAAAATTTATTTTGTTCTTGCTCACAGGAAGGGTACAATGTATTTTGTTAGTGCTTTCCTTGTTGCATTTAATATATCGAATCAAAGTCTATTTTTAGCACAGTTGTGAAGACATTATTCGTGCATACCTAGAGAAATAAGTTCCAATCAATTGTATTGAAAATATTTCTTCGTTGTACTTCAATTCTAAATAATATTTGAATGTTGATATTCCTTACACAGTGCTGTCATCGTTGAATTTTAATACTTAGCTTCCTATTGTGGGATGATTGATAGCTCTCGTAGGTCGGTAAAATCTTGATTCCTTTGAATTTTTAGGTTCAAAGATTGGGTTGACTATTGATTGATACATTATCACTTGTCCATTCTCTCGACAATAAATATATCATCCACCTACCGTATATATTGAGCACATTTACTTATGTCACTCTTTAATGATGTGTTGTCTAGGTGCCCTAGAAAAATCTCGTCCAACACTGGAGATAAGGGGCTCTCCATTGCCACAACATCAGTCTGTTTGTAGATGCTTCCAATAAAATGAAACCGTACGTCTTTCGTGCATAATAAGATAAGCTTGCGTAGAGTGTGACTTGGCACCGGCGATGGTATTATGTCGTGTTCTACCGCTTTGACTATAATGTCAATGGTTTCATCAATTGGAACAATTGTAAACAAAGAGGTAACATCAAAAGATACCATAATCTTCTTTTTAACGTTTATGTCTTGAATTCTGTTTACAAATTCAAACGAATCGGCAATCGAATAATTACCTAGTAGCTTAAGTTATGGTTCAAGTAAACGGACTAACCATTTAGCTAGTGCATGAAACAGAGAAATTAACATTAATAAAATCGACCCCATAGGACAATCTTTTTGTTTGAGTTCAAAGAGAAACAGCCGTTAATGTCGATATCAAATATTATTTACCAATATACACGCGCAAGTTGTTGATCAACTTACGTAGGCCGATCGACCAGACGGTTAATTACTCGAATGAGAGAACGTTGTAACTTAAACACCTGTTTTAAATCAAATGGTGAATACATGTCTGCTATTGCGCAACACATAATCGAAACATCGCACGTATGTTCTCCAGATGTAGCATTCATAGTAATTACTAAATGCTTAAATCTGCTATTGTGATCAGTGTTGTGTTGCCTGATGATGGTGCTGGAAAGTAGGCACCGAAACGTCGCCAGTAAACAAAGATATGATAGAACCGCATTTCCAATTGAAGTAAAAATGAGTCGACCCGATCAAAGACAAAACAAAATTGGAAATAGTGACAAATCGGATCTTTGTGTAACTGCCCGTGTACAGCTACTACCCGCGTACGCAAAACGCGGCATTGATAATATCTTTATATATAAATTGGAAAGCAAATCAAGATAGAAATATGTGAACATAGAGAGAGTGTGAAAAAAGGAAACCAATCAATTGCATGCGTCAAATCCAGTTCAAGCTCAATGCATGTACATGCTTCTTCTGCTTGCATAAATTCCGCTCCAATTTGTTTATCCACAATGCTTCTTATGTGGCTAGCTCCCTTTTGTTTTTTGCATTTAGTAATTACTATGAATGCTACATCTGGAGAACATACGTGCGATGTTTCGATTATGTGTTGCGCAATAGCAGACATGTATTCACCATTTGATTTAAAACAGGTGTTTAAGTTACAACGTTCTCTCATTCGAGTAATTAACCGTCTGGTCGATCGGCCTACGTAAGTTGATCAACAACTTGCGCGTGTATATTGGTAAATAATATTTGATATCGACATTAACGGCTGTTTCTCTTTGAACTCACACAAAAAGATTGTCCTATGGGGTCGATTTTATTAATGTTAATTTCTCTGTTTCATGCACTAGCTAAATGGTTAGTCCGTTTACTTGAACCATAACTTAAGCTACTAGGTAATTATTCGATTGCCGATTCGTTTGAATTTGTAAACAGAATTCAAGACATAAACGTTAAAAAGAAGATTATGGTATCTTTTGATGTTACCTCTTTGTTTACAATTGTTCCAATTGATGAAACCATTGACATTATAGTCAAAGCGGTAGAACACGACATAATACCATCGCCGGTGCCAAGTCACACTCTACGCAAGCTTATCTTATTATGCACGAAAGACGTACGGTTTCATTTTATTGGAAGCATCTACAAACAGACTGATGTTGTGGCAATGGAGAGCCCCTTATCTCCAGTGTTGGACGAGATTTTTCTAGGGCACCTAGACAACACATCATTAAAGAGTGACATAAGTAAATGTGCTCAATATATACGGTAGGTGGATGATATATTTATTGTCGTTAAGAACAGGTCGCAATCACAAACGCTGCTTCAAAGTTTCAACAAAGCGCATAAGAATATCGGCTTCACGTCAGAGCACGAGAAAGATGATTGTCGGCCTTCCCTAGATGTACTATTAAAGAAAGAAAAAAATGGTAAATTAAACAGAACAATCTACCATAAACCAACATAGTCTGCACAGTATTTGCATTACAGCAGTTTTGTGCCATTTCAACATAAATTAGTAACAGTTCGTGGTTGCTTTTCAAGAATTGACAGGTTGATTATTCAAGATTCAAAAGAAAATGAATATAATAAAGCAATTAACGATTTAATGTCTAATGGCTATCCCAGACAATTAATTGAATCAATTATTAAAAGGGGAGTTAACCAGAAACAGACGTATTATGGGCCAGAAAAGAAAACCGTCTACCTAAACATCCCATTTAAGGGGGATGCAGTTTCCCGAATGGCACAAAAGAAAGTTGAAGCAGCATTGACACGCACATTTAATGCAGCCAAACTACGAGTGTTATTTAGGGTAACACACTTGCATTTACCAGCAATCAAAGAGAAACAGCCGTTAATGTCGATATCAAATATTATTTATCAATATACATGCGCAAGTTGTCGATCAACTTACGTAGGCCGATCGACCAGACGATTAATTACTCGAATGAGAGAAAATTGTAACTTAAACGCCTGTTTTAAATCAAATGGTAAATACACGTCTGCTATTGCGCAACACATCATCAAAACATCGCACTTATGTTCTCCAGTCGTAGCATTCAAAGTAATTACTAAATATAAAACAAAAGGGAGCTAGCCACATACGAAGCCTTATGGACTAATGTAATAGCTAAACACATTTCACCCGCGGCTAAAATAGACCTAAACACCAATCCCATTGTATTCAACCAGATGTCGAAAACTACTATCAGTAGTTTTGCTATGTTGTTCGACGAATGGTTAAATACAATAGGATTAGTGATTACTTCAAGGTTGCAAACTTGATTTAGAGAATTGTTACCACCAGCAGCGCAATTTAAATTAGAATTAGTCTTAAATCATTTTGGAAAAGATTACGCGATCTGACATAGATTTATTTCATTGAATGTTGTTATTGCAAAATTCTTTCAAATCACATTGCTCCTATTGTTATAGTGTAACACGCGGCTCCACGTTACAACCCAACGAGTCTCAATTTCGACAGATACGGTTCACCTGAGGGTCACATATGCCTGCCACAGTTCCCGAGCTTCCGGCGGAGTGGTGTCAGAATCATAGCAAACATGACTACTCCACGTGCTATTGCCTGAGAAATGGCTGCAGATTCCCGCGCGCAGACGCGGCGTTTAGAAATGTGCGGTCACCTTCGAGAACTCAGGATGATTTGCCCATGGAGATTTCGAACAACTTCAAGGATCAGCCTGATTCGCTGTAGTGTAGGCTGAACACCCCAAAATTGTTGGACGCCCGACCTCTTCTAGCTCGAAGCACGTTGCTTTCGCGGTAGAGCGCAATCATATTATTGTCTTTACAGCGACGGCTCCAACCAAGTCATGCTTCAAACGCCCAAATGCCTGAAACCAGCCTTATTATCATTTTCCAGAATCTACATATTTTCGCATCCGTGGCTCAAACTCTGGCGAATTATTCCTCATTGACACTAGTTCAGACGTCAGTTTACTCTGCAACAATTACTTTGAACCCACCCACACAGTCAACGCCAGCAGTCTTACCTGCTCCAATGGTTCAAATATAGCGACGTTTAGGGAACGAATACGTACAATCTTGTTCTCAAACTAAAAACGATGTTTTAAGTATCCTTTCATCATTGACAACACGACAAGAAACATCATTTGACGTGACTTCCACGAACATTTCGACCACACTATACGTTCAAAAACACGAGAGATACGCACTGCTGACAATTAGTTGCTATCAGCATCGCTCAAACACACGACTCGCGCCAAAGCAGTCTCATCTATTCAGCTAATTCCTACAGTTCCTCATGTACCACAACTGGACAATGTTCTTAATCGACATGAAGAGATTTTCAAACCTATCTCCTTTATGCCCGATTTCAAGAGGAAGCGTGCCACCACAGCTCATCGCATAATATTATCGGAACCGCTTCCTCGTCCTCCTAAATCACGTCCATTGGCACCACACAAGCATAAGGCCGCCGAGCAAGAATTCGCCATGCTACGTCAACAAGGCATCTTTGCACGATCCAGCTCACCATTTGCATCGCTTGTGGTAGTGGTACCAAAGAGTGAACCCGGAACATTCAGAGTGTGCGAGGATTATCTTATTCTCGATTCTTGCATACAGTTTGATTCATACAGCCTGCCAAATCCAGCTGACCTACTCAGATCTTCCATTGGTCATGCTGTGTACTCAAAACTGGACCTAGTGAAAGCTTATTATCAAGTACCCATGAACAAAGACTCCATTTCGTATACTTCACTCAGATTAACCAGAGGTGGCAACCACGAATATCATTATATGCCTTTCGGTCTCAAGAACGCATCTCAAACATTTCAACGCGTTATGGACGAAATACTAGACGGTCTACCATTTGTAATTCCCTACTTAGACGCCATTCTGTTTTTCTCCAACTCAATGTCCAAACACATGCAGCAGATTGACATTCTACTCGCACGTCTAGCAGACTATGGCCTCCGGCCTCATGGCAACAAATGTGTGTTTTCGCAAACATCAATTGAATTCCTCGGTCATCAGATTTCCCAGAAAGGCATGACACCTCTACATTCTAAGGTTCGTGTCATTCAAGATCTACAGCCTCCAACGACCGTTCGAGCGTTACGACAGTTCTTGGGCAAGATGAACCACTTTTCTTGGTTCGTATCTTGCCTTGCCAAGATTCTGGCACCTCTTCACAAATATCTCGTGCCAGAAAGCCGCTTTGTCAAGAAATCGCAACTGATTCAGCTCAACGATGACGACATGCAGGCTTACGAGGATGCCAAAAAGGGGTTATGCAAAGCAACCATGCTACATTCCCCTGATTGGTCACAACCTTTTGAATTGATCACAGACGCACCCGACGTTGCCACAGGCGCAGTACTTCAACAGTCCACCAATGGCGTACACCGAACCATCGGGTTCTTCTCCCAAAAACTATAACCTTGCGAGACGCGATATGAAACAATAGGTAAAGTGTTACTCGCCATCTTTCGGTCAATCCTACATTTCCACACCTATCTGGATGGCCGAAAGTTCAAGATATACACCGACCACCTTCCTCCACTCCCAATGTTCAGAGGAAAGAAAGATTATTTATATTCACGGCGTGTCAACTCGCAACTTACACGAATTCACGAGTACAAATATGAAGAAACTCATGTTAAAGGGTCAGAAAACGTAGTTTGAAACTCCCTGAGCCGTCCTGCTGAGCTCTGTGCCTCCATCCTGCGTCCTTCATCTATAAGTATTCAGGAATTGAAAGCAGCACATCCAAATGATTCGTTGTTCCACGATATTGATCTATCATGCGGCAAGGATACGATACTTCCACCTCAAGACAGTTTTTCTGACCACCGGCCAACGCCCGCCAGCTCACGAACTACAAAGCCAACTGACGCCGTCATGTCGCCGCAAGAGATAGAGGAAACAGAGTCAGTGTCAGCAGGGCCAACACCAATGTTTAGTCGTTGCAGCAGAGCCATAACATCTCCCGTATGGTTAGCCCCTTTCACCGTGTACTAATTTTCATTGTCGGGGGGTTAATATAACGCGCGGCTCCGCGTCACAACCCAACGAGTCTCAATTTCGACAGATACGGTTCACCTTAGGGTCATATATGCTAATTCTGGTTTTAGACAATCTCTCTCCTAACAGTGATTTTAGAATCAATCTCTGTTAATTTCAAGCAGTTTTAATTGAGATTTCTTGAGCTGCAATTTTATTTGTAATTAATGGTGTTTTGTTTAAAAAATAGCACACACCCGCGCTTAACAGGCCGGTAGCATGCAATGGATTACTTACTTTTTTTAGCTGTCAAAGCCAGGATTTATTATTTTGTGTGCTCTTTAACGTTTATCAGTGACTCTAAACTATATTGCTAAGGCACTTTCTGCCTTTGTGCCTAGATATTAACTTTGTGTTAACAATATTTATTTCGTTTGCCATCTAGAGCAAGGTCAATTTTGACTAACATTGAATTTAAAATTATTTTGTAACATTTTTCATAATTCACTTATGATACTTCGACGCCAGCTAGAATGAGACTGATTATATACACGGCTTACGAAACACATTTCTTCCGACGTCAGATACCAGGCATATGTAGGAATATCATAGCATCAGTAACTAAACCGCTACCCCACAAAATACAACCTACAATAGTATGTTTATAAAGCTGCACAGATGCACAAACTGGATCCTATTTTCTGTAAGTCATTAATGTAACGTTAATCTGACTTGAGAAATCAAATGTAAGATTGAAAAAATTGATTGTTGCAGATTCATGATTTCAATTTTAGCTAATGGTAAAATATTTAAAACCTTGCTTGATGACCGATTAAGACACGGTTTTTGGGCGTCAGTGCCGAAATTACTGCATTAGCGCGTAAATAGACATGTAAACCAATGTCCAATTATTCTGGAACATATATCGCTGAATTCTTATCTTTATTAGGTTACGGTAAAAATTGTTGGAAACACTGTGAAGTTGTTTTGTGATTACTGGCGCTGGTTGATCATCACTTTTCTCAAAGCCGATACATGCAGGGTGTTGAGGATTATGACGAAAGGTGACTTGCGCATATGATGCTTTACTACTGCTGCGTTACCACGAATGCATGAGTAGCGGAACAAATTTTATTATGCTAAGGCAGACGGACGGCTCATAACACAGATTTTAACTCGCAACTTGTGTGTTCAACATGACCGCCGCGAATCTAATTGAATTCCGTCATTTTTCGCACGTCTAAGTCTAAATTTTGTAAGCTCAGTTAAAAAGTGCACATCGTGACGTTGGCATATTGATTAGACACCAACAGGTCAAAAACACAAAATCTAGCCAACAAATTTAGCAAGAACGTGTGGGCCACAACCTTGTAGCTTGGTTAGGTAACGGAATTACTTCAAGCCATCTATTGTGAAAATCAAGAATTTTCATACATTGGCGGAAACAACGAGCTTTAGACATGACGATGAGATCAAAATTAATGAATGTGAAATGTCCATTAGGCAATTCAAAGAAACATGAACCCCAAGATTTAACCCAGTTATTAATATCATGTGTAATCTTCAGCCAAATTAAACGTTCGTACGGCAAGGTTTTGGTATCATTCCTATCGGAATGGTTAAAAATGTTGTACTCGTGAAAAACAGGATAACTCAGTCAGGTGTGGGCAAATTCCTACCACATGAGTTTCAGTCAAGTTTATACCTGGTTAATAACGTATCAATTAATTAAAACAGGTGAATTGATCTGGAAATTTGGTTCTTTATGTAATGAGTTTTTATCCACTGCCAAATTTGTCTAATCACCTTGCCATTTTGACTGCTTCACATGGTGTTGGGCGATTGTATTTATTTCAACACATGTGAAATAAATTGTTTCCATGTCATTTTCATATTTTATAAATTTAATTTTGAAGTGACACTCGATGAGATGAATAACTGTCTGAAAGTAATTAAGAGAAAATGTCTGTAATGCCTCTACTAACGTTGCACTATTGACCTTCACTTCAAAAGGCTGGAAAACTAAATGATCAACAGGCCTAAATGCTTGATCCGGAAAGACAACCCAATGAACTATTGCGTCGATTAGATTTCAAAATTGGAGAGAAATTATCGTAGACACAGGTGCAGCTGTTTTGGTTCTCAGTGGACTTACTGATCCTGAAACATCTTTAGATCTATCGCTTGCGACAGTCATGATTAGGCGTAGTTCCACCTGTGCCACATTCGTCACTTAGGTTTAAAACATTAATTTTATCACACTATGTGTATAACTTGCGCTGAGAGACATGTTGATAGAAAGGTATGCAACGCTAAATATGTGGGCGCTAATAGGCGAATCATACCATGAAATGATATGAAAATACAAATTTATATTATTTTGACTAGATTATCTTTGAATTCAATGAACAAAGATTTTCAAATAGGATAGAATCTGTACCAAAGAAAGTTTTGAAACATATTAGTCCGGCAGATTGAACCATATATGCCACCAGACTACCATTTGTACCATTGTCATGTTTACGGTTTAGAAGATAATGTTACTGCTTAAAAACATTCTACCTGAAAAAATGATCACGTGAATATATGAATCTGATAAATTAGATACATAGATCAAGATTTGTAACAGAAGAATCGGCAATTGCTCTTCCTGTAGTGAGAAAGTTTGCTGAAAATCTTCGTACTTTTTTAAAAAATGTATAAAGTATACAACCAATTGCCAAAAGAGCATAGAAAAGAGCTTCTTTCTGAGCAGTCTTTTAAAGTGATATGTACGGAAATTAAATGAAGATGATTAATTAATTTATGTTTTATTGCATGTATTATCTGATTTAGTACAATTTTGAAATTCATATATCTTCCTCTGTTACATAATCTTTGATTGATCCTATTGTAACAATACAAATTAATGGCCGATATATTGCGTAAATTAAATTCAATTTTATTTACGTTGCACCAATGAGAAAAAACGAAATTTGCCGTTTAACCAATAGTGTGCAAGTAGACAGGGCATGCTATTTAAGCACGGCAATTTACCATGCAAGTGAGTTGTGGCATTTGCATTCTACCTTGCGTCACGCGTGTGCGTTCTGTCGGCGTTCTTAGCCTCATGG
The DNA here is from genome assembly GCA_029291075.1 of Eudiplozoon nipponicum. Lineage (NCBI taxonomy): Eukaryota > Metazoa > Platyhelminthes > Monogenea > Mazocraeidea > Diplozoidae > Eudiplozoon > Eudiplozoon nipponicum. The sequence continues at coordinate 105,665 of JAQBSW010000995.1, read as the reverse complement.
TCAGAAATGTTGGTTTTATACCAACGTTTCCGTAATTCCCTCAATATTTCGATGGGGCCATGATTTGGCATATCTAACTGCGCATATTTGTTGATTATCTGCTCAGTTTCCGTGGGTCCAAGCAAGGATTCAACTTCGTTTTGTAGGCCCAAAATGGGATTAGGTAGCTTCCTAATGGCCTCAAGCTTAGGATAAATCGGTCGCTGCAATTCAGAAGGTAGTTTAGCAAAAACCTTCGACAGTTTTTGATGACTGTCATAATCAGGAAACGGGGAGAAAGCGGAGACTACGTGCATAAAGAATAGTTCACTATCTCCATTCCAAACAGGAACATCAATATCTAAAATTGGACCTGACATTCTAACAATCTTACGGGATCTTTAAAGCATAAATTTATAAGCAATATGAAAATGTATAAATATACTTTAACGAAACGCTTACCCACAAACAGCTTCCACAGTTGAATGAGGGCAGAACAAAACATGTTTCTCTGTGTCTGCATTGAGTTTAAATGAGTATGTATGGTATCAAATTTCATGGTAATGTAGAGTGATGAACGAGTAGTTGTTGTTTGATGCCAATGTATTATTATTATATCCCTCCCAAAAAAATTTCAACACAAATCCACGAATGTATATCCAACAAAATTCCCAGAAGACCACGATTAGGGTAAAAAACTGCAAATGTTAATCTATTTTAATCCCTACGCTGGTGATTTGATAGTTTTACCAACAATTGGCTACATCCGTGACTCATCTTGTTGCGGTATAACCGGCGAGACGAGCCAATTAATTGCAGAACCTGAACGACGTTATCCACATCGTGATTACAACTCAACCACGAGAACGACAACAACCAGAGTCCACCCAAGGCTCTAGGACATCTTAACAATCTGAATAATTCAGGAGAACGCATTACCAGGCCCTCTTAAGGGCCCCCTATCAGTAACAAATCTCTATTCAGAGCACCTTAACCGAGTGTGTAATGTCGTACGGCATTTACTTGAAGCCAGGGCGTTTACAAAATTGGCGACCGCGCCAGGATATTGATTATTGTTCTGATTTTTTTTGGTATAAATAAAATTGACTTCCTTTTTCATTTATTTGGGATTAAAATAGATTAACATTTGCGTTTTCTTTACCCTAATCGTGGTCTTCTGGGAATTTTGTTGGGTGTATATTCGTGGATTTGTGTTGATTTTTTTTGGGGGGGATATAATAATAATACATTGGCATCAAAGGCCAACGGGGCCTCTGTTCATCTTTCCTACGTACAAAACGGCACCGTACGTACTCGACATGCTCAATTGCGGATTTTTGGAAGAAGTTACTTCGACGTGCTTTTGTTCTGCGCTCATTCAACTGTGGAAGCTGTTTGTGGGTAAGCGTTTCGTTAAAGTATATTTATACATTTTCATATTGCCTATAAATTTATGCTTTAAAGATCCCGTAAGATTGTTAGAATGTCAGGTCCAATTTTAGATATTGATGTTCCTGTTTGGGATGGAGATAGTGAACTATTCTCTATGCGCGTAGACTCCGCTTTCTCCCCGTTTCCTGATTATGACAGTCATCAAAACTGTCGAAGGTTTTGCTAAATTACCTTCTGAATTGCAGCGACGGATTTATCCTAAGCTTGAGGCCATTAGGAAGCTACCTAATCCCATTTTGTGCCTACAAGACGAAGTAGAATCCTTGATTGAGCCCACAGAGACTGAGCAGATAATAAACAAATATGCACAGTTAGACATACCAAACTTTGGCCCCATCGAAATATTGAGGGAATTACGGAAACGTTGGTATAAAACCAACATTTCTGACCATGAGGCTAAGGTTGTTTTTATTAACAATCTTCCCCAAACATTAAAACTCTTTGCCAGACAGCTCCCCAACACACTCTCTATAGATGACTTATCTGAGAGATGTGAGTTAGAATATAGGGTTTTGGAACCCAAAGTGAATCCACCAACCTTTTCTTTACCCACTCAAGTTGATAGAATCTCCTCTTTAGAGAGAACAGTGGCGAACATGGCCAAAGTTCTAGAAGGTTTGGCCATTACCAAATACGAGCTAAATCAAGTGAATGCTCGACCAAAATTCGTTTCCAAGTCAAATTATAATGGTAGGCGGCGATCGATATCTCTGCAATCCTTCAATAAGTATGCCCCAAAGAACTGGTGATATAACCACCAGAAGTTTTTTATGCTTGCCAAGTTTGTCTTTGTCGTTCCGAAGAATTTCCGAATGAGTGCCAATTTCCACAGCTGACGGAAAGGACAACAGATCGCAGGCACAAGGGTGCATCAGTATCGGGAAACGTCTGGCGCAGGAAGTAGAAGACCGTACTTTCTGCACATCAACGGCATCAACGGCGCTACAGGGAAGAAGCCAACTACAATCCGACATCCCTGTCGACTCTTTTCGTCCACGCCGAATTTTTCACATAGAGAACCAAACGGACAACGCCGGTCGCAATCACCAGTCTACTTGTTTGCATGACCTGGCCAAACAGCCCAACGAGCTTCTGCACCTTCTTGATTTCAAAACTGACGAAGAGTTCATCGTAGACACAGGTGCGGCAGTCTCAGTTCTCAAGGGTGATTCAATGGCCGAGATGTTGCTAGGCGTTCTTCTCGCAACAGCTACAGGCGAGCCCATACCAACTTATGGCTGCCAATCCACCGCACATAATATAATAGGCCTTGATTTCCTTCTAAAATTTCGGCTCATTGTTGATCTTGCCAATCAAAAGATCATCGACCTCTCCACAGGAATTGAGCAAAATTTTTGGACACTTGCCTCCGAGCGTTTGGAGTTACAGGTCATTCAGCCAACCCCAGTGCATCATTCAGCAGAGATATCAGCAGCTCTTCGAAAATACAAATTGCTTTTCGATCTTAACAAGTCAGAGCTACGAGTCTCCAACACGATGCATCATATCGTCATAGAAGGACAACCTATTGCACTCAAGAAGCGACCACTGGCTCCTGCTAAGCTGAAAGCTGCCCAAGAAGAATTCTCAAGGCTTTTGGAAGAGGGAATCATCAGACCATCGAAACGTTCATGGGCGTCACCATTGCACTTAGTCTCAAAATCAAACGGATCGTACAGAGCCTGTGGAGACTACTGTAAGCTAAATTCAGTGACAAAATCTGATGCATATCCTATTCCAAATATTAACACTTTACTTGAAAAACTCAACGGCAGCAATTTCTTCTCAGCGATTGACCTCAGACAAGCGTACCATCACATCCTGGTAGCACCAGAGGATATCGAGAAAACTGCAGTCATCACTCCATTTGGCCTTTTGAATATCTTTGCATGCCTTTTGGACTTAAGTGTGCTACTCAGACATTTCAAAGATTCATGGACAACATACTTCGCGACGACTCTGCTTATTGATTGTCATATCTCGATGACATTATGGTATTCAGTCCAGATCTAGAATCTCATGCGAAGCATCTACGAAATGTCCTTTCACGCTCATCCAACCACGGACTCAAGATCAACTGTGACAAGACGCAGATTGCAACTACATCCGTTGACTTCTTAGGGCATCGTATCACGGCCCATGGTATTCAACCGTTGCCGTCAAAGACGAATTCAATCAAGAATATCAAGTCACCAAGGACTGTAAGCGAGTTGCAGAAAATCCTGGGAGTACTAAACTATTATCGCAAGTTCCTTCCGGGCCTTTCAAAACAACTTTATCCTTTGTGCAGGCACTTGCGGAACCGAAAAGAACTTAGCAAGAATTCCATCATTGCTTGGTCATCCGAAGACGAGGAATTACTTCGACTTGCCATCAACTCGTTAGCCAATGCCACAATGCTAACGCATCCAGATTTCGAAAAGCCATTTCTACTCACGACAGATGCTTCTGAATTCGCTATTGGAGCCACTTTTGAACAAGAGATCGATGGAGTTGGGAAGCCTATCAGTTTCTACTCGCGTACTCTCCAACCAGTAGAAACGAGGTACGACACTTTCGGCCGAGAACTTCTCGCCATCCACGACGCAGTGCGCCATTTTTATCAGCATTATTGGCAGTAGCAGATTTGTTGTTTTCACAGATCATGCACCACTAGTTAGCGCACTTTGAAACGCAACTTCATCTATCGCCAAGTAACCTGCCAGAGTGGAAAGACAGCTTTCTCGTCTAAGCGAATGGCAATTTGACGTCTTTCACGTCAAGGGTAAACAGAACTTCATTGCAGATGCCCTGTCTAGGCCAGACGTCTCTCTACAACCACCTTTACCGTCACCAATCACTGTCACCTCCGTGGCACTCAGTGAACCTGCACTAACGCCAACTCTCCTGCGAACTGAACAACGCGATGACATTCACATTCAAAGGTCAATAGCCCGTCACCCAACCAAGTTCATATGCCGTCTGTTGGAAGGCTTACCAATTTTTTACTTCACGGCTACGTAGCCCAACAAGCCAGTTCTGCCGACCAGCCTTCAGAGAAAAGTTTTCGATTCAATTCACTCAATTTCTCACCCAGAAAGCCAAGCGACTGTCCGACTTCTTACAGATCGTTTCTGGGGTCACAGACTTAGGCAGAATGTTAAACGATGGGTCTCAGAGTGTGCTATTTGTCAGAAAAACAAGATCACACGACACACTCGTTCTAAGTTGCAAAATTTTCGATCTACTTCTCGCCTAGCCATCGTCCACATCGACATAGTTCATCTGACAAGGGTTCATGGTTTCAGTTACCTTCTAACTATGATCAATAGATATACACGGTGGCCTGCGGCATTACCTCTTGGCACCATTTCTGCAGACGAAGTAACTTACGGATTTATCTCTGTATGGATATCCAATTATGGTGTTCCCAATGAGGTCATCACGGACAGAGGCACTTGCTTCTCATCTGATTGTTTCAAAACCACCTTGCGGTACATGGGATGCATCTTACGCCAGACGACTGCCTACCATCCCCAAGCTAATGGTATGATAGAGAGAATGCATAGGGAACTCAAAGCAGCTTTAGCATCCTCGTCCATTAATGGCAACTAGGTCGATGCACTACCTTAAGTTCTGCTGGCCATGCGTTCTCGTACTCGAGAATCCATTAAAACGTCTGCGTCACAACTCTTGTATGGTATGGATCTACGCCTGCCTAGTCAGCTCCCACGTCTACTACCGGCACAAGATGACCCACAAGACGAAGCTACCCGGCTTCGACTTCATTTCGGTAACATGTCTGAACAGCAGCCGAGACACACGCCTCGTCCAGCCTTCGTTCACCCACAGCTCCACAGCTGCAAGAGAGTACTCGTTCGCAACAATAATGCTGTTGCACCACTACAACCCAAGTATCGCGGTCCTTACCTGATTTTACTAAAACAGCCAAAATACTTCATCATTATGCAAGGCGCTACACCGACATCAGTAAGCATAGACAGGTTGAAACTGTTTATCGAACCACCTGATCCTGAGAGCGTTCAACCTTCTACACACGTCTCAGGCTCCGTCTGCTCACAATCTCAATATCCTGATTTGTATAACGCGTAATTGTATTTTTTTAAACATTAACATTAACTATCAAAATTTTTTTAACCTTTCGTTATTTTTCGTATTTGTCTCACGTGGCATAACCAGCTGTTCTTAGCTAACAATTGTGTAGCATTTTCGAACAGTTCTTTGGTATTATGCCATCTCTGAGGCAATGTTCGTGTACATATTTTTATGCAATTACCTTTGATTTTAATGTATATATTTTACATTATAATGTATTTCTCACACATGACATTACACTGCCTATTTTGGTATGACCAGCTACTTAGAGTTAACGCTTTCGTGTAGCAACACTAAGTAGTGATCAGCTTCATATCATGGTACAGGCCACTTTCAATGCATATCTCAACTTCATCAAATGCACAAAGACCACTCTAGAAATATCATGACCACTACGTTGAGCACTCTAGCTCCTTTGTTCGTATACAAACACATTGACGACGATCCAACCTGCTTAGGTTTTAACTTAAACCTGGCAAATTCAGAGGCGATTTACCTCAAAATCTTCACGCTGCGGCTCCCAAATCTTACACTGCTCTATTTTGCCTCACGTGGTATGACCGACCACTAGAGCTAACAATTTGTGTAGCAATTCCTAGTGGTTACCTGGCATCATATCATGGTTGAAGCATATCTAAGCCTAGCATTTATGGTTCATCATATTTTTGCTTAACTCTTTCGAACTCTGTCATACATTTCTTATCTAGCCTCGCAAAGAGGAATTTTTTTCCATTTTTTTCAGAGAGGAAAGTGTTGTAACGACACAAATTAATGGCCGACATATTGCGTAAATTAAATTAAATTTTATTTACGTTGCACCAATGAGAAATAAGCGAAACTTGCCGTTTAACCAATAGTGTGCAAGTAGACATGGCATGCTATTTAAGCACGGCAATTTACCATGCAAGTCAGTTGTCGCATTTGCATTCTGCTTTGCGTTACGCGTGTGCGTTTTGTCGGCTGTCAATACCTACGCTGGTGATTTGATAGTTTCACCAACAATTGGCTACATCTGTGACTCATCTTGTTGCGGTACAACCAGCGAGACGAGCCAATTAATTGCAGAACCTGAACGACGTTATCCACATCGTGATTACAACTCTACAATGGGAGCAACAACAACCAGAGTCCACCCATGGCTCCAGGACATCTTCACACTCTGAATAATTCAGGAGAACGCACGACCAGGCCCTCTTAAGGGCCACTCTATCAGTAACAAATCTCTATTCAGAGCACCTTAACCGAGTTTGTAACGTCGTACGGCATTTACTTGAAGCCGGGGCGTTTACACTTGAAGCCTGGGCGTTTACACTTTTTCAAAATAATTTGAAATGTCGAATATGTTTCTTTATTATTTAATAATATACGTATAAATTCAACTATCTGAATAACTAAAAATATATGTGATTGTATTAAAACTAAAATAATTTTGATTTAAGCAAAAAAATCTAATTTTTTTATTACGCTTTATTAAAGTTTTTAAGTAAAATTTTGCATTTATTTCTTGTGTGTTATTTTTAAATGCTGATATATGTTAATCGAATTTATTTGATTCTTCTATAAATGAGTAATATATACATTACCGAGCCTGCCACATCGGGAAAAGTCATAATTAAGACAACTGTTGGCGAAATAGAAGTAGAACTTTGGTCAAAAGAGACACCGCAAGCATGTCGCAATTTTGTTCAGCTCTGTATGGAGGGATATTATAATAATACTGTATTTCACAGGCTTATTAAAGGATTTATTGTCCAAGGTGGAGATCCAACTGGAACTGGCACAGGAGGAGATAGCATTTATGGAAAACCATTTAAGGTATTACCTGTTGTGCAGAAAGTCTGATTATAAGCCATATTCATTTATTAAGAATTTTGTATTTATATATCTAATTACTTTGAATAATTGCTCTCTATCTTCATATTTATCGTTATTATCTATAATTTTATAATAAAATTTATAACAATGTGTGTGCTCACCGTTTCACTGAATGCCACAGAGAAAAGAACAGATTTGGAAACATATATCTACGTTAATTACATAAAGCAAATTTGAGATCCTTCCCGTAAGGTTAATTAAGAGTGATTATTTTGTCGTGAACTTCAATACTTTATTATCAAAATGATGCCAGAACCAGGCATCAAAGCCTACCACGAAACTCAAAATCTGAAGAAGACTGAATTATTAAATCATCAAGGACAAGTCAAAATCTTCGACAATATGTACAAATTAAAATTCAAAATAACTAAAATATTTTTTTTAAAACATTGTTTTATGAAACCGGCCATAACATCAAATGTCCAAAAATAAAAATTGATTTATTTTTATTTGAGTTAATTAATCTTCAAGAAGTAAATTTACCTCCACATAAATCCTAATATTTAGGGTGTTTATTCATACGTCACTATGTCATTATTATTCGTTTTGTTGAAGTCTTCAAGAATGAGTTTCAACATGTCGTGCTACACACTTTACTGTGACATCTACTTCTATAAATGCCCTTTGATCAGTCATACTATGAATGGCCCCTTATAGAACGGAGTCAGACAATGTTGTCTGTTCTCGTTATTTACGTATACATGAGTTGCCAGCTTTAAATAGGAAGATACATAGTATTTAGGCTTTATATCTCAAATAGATTATTCCAATGTGCTTTGATATCACTTTATTTAACGTATGACATTTCTGCAAAGCAATGTTACATGTTTTCTCTGTAATAAAGCAAACCTAAGTTTTTCTGCTTCGCAAAATAATGCGGTAAATCATATTTTGTGCAACGTTGTTGGTAAAAAACCGCTGAATTCCAGTTCCTTCGCCAATTTGGATATATGTTTCAAATTTTGTAAAATTTAAAGAAATTGTTTGCAGAATATTTAGTTTCTAAATATGTAAAACGTGTCTTCCTGGATGTGAATTTGAAATATTATTTATTGCCCCGAATTGTTTTGTTCCATCTTATCAACTGATTTACTGGAGAAATAAAACTATATATTTAGTATAATATAAAGATTCCATCAGATAGCAGAAACAATTCATCTAGTAGGCCGTTTCATTCTTATTAAGAACTCTCTAAGTACTTCCAAAATTTGCCGCGGACTGTGCTCAAACCCTGGCAATTCTGTTTTTGAATCTCTGAACTGAAGAAGACATCCGCCAAAGGTTGCCGAATTATCTTCAAGAAAACCCAAAATAAATCATGTAGCCACCCGTCTCTTACAAACAGATCAGTGCTCTTTTGGTTTTCTCCAATGGCTGTTATCGATGGCGCTTTGGTAGGTAAGCATCGCAAAGATGTTGTTGGTAGCCACGTAATGGACGTGAAAGATCACTGGCTTAATGTTTCTAATGAGCTGGCAACTATGCCAAAGCGTAAAATATTTTTGAATTTTACGCTTATGCCTGAAATATTTGAAGATGTTATTCTGTGATGAGAATACAGGCATCACCAGTTAATAGAGCACAACTTGTCAAATATTTCAAAAACTTCTCAATTCTCCTCATATTACAAACAACGTGGTTTGCGATGAAATGATTCCTTGAAAACGTTATGAGATTTTTTGAGACAGCTAAGCCACTGCAGTCCATTGCCTCTTTTCTGAATTGTTCAAGTTCTGTATAATGGAGGCTTAAATGGATCTGCAACTAGCTCATTTCCGAAATTTAAAGGGAGGAATCCGTCTCAAACGAGTGCAAGTGACATTGCGATGCGAATCTGCATAAAAGGTGACACTAGCACTCCAGCTAAATACCGTGGTATCCGTTTGCTCAGTGCTGCATCAAAGATGGTTACTGAATGTCCCCGGTTTAATTTGCGAAGAGCGTTAGAAGTGAATTCGGCATACCTAGGTAGGGTTTCGACCATAAAAGCAATGCGTGAACCAAATTCATGCACTCCGCCGCAATCTTGATTTGTGCAACTGATGTATGAGAGTTGAAAAGTGCCATTGTGGCGCCCATCCACAAAAATGATGACACCAGCACTCCGGACAACTATCGTGGTATCAGTTCGCTCAGTTCTGTATCAGTTGTAGTTACTGCCGTTATCCTCATAAGTATTTGGGAAGAGCGGTACAAGTGAATTAGGCCGATTTAGGTATGGTTTTGACCTTGAAAGCGATGCGTCAATCAAATTAATGAACTCAGCCACAACCTTGGTTTTCGCAATCGGTGTATGTGTGTTGAAGTGTGCCATTGTGTTGCCCACCTACAAAGAAAATGATACCAGTACTACAGTCAACTACCGTGATATCAGTTTGCTAAGTTCTGTATCAAATGTGGTTATTACCATTATCCTCAGAAGAATTTGGGAAGAGCAATAGAAGTGCACTAGGCCGATCTAGGTACGGCTTTGACTTCGAATGCGATGCGTCGATCAAATTCATGTATTCGGCCGCACTCTTGAATTACTCCACTGCTATTCGTGACCCACTTTTGTTGCTTTTCTGGATTATACAGTCGTTTTTTATTCTGTTCAGGATCTATTAGCCCTGTAGCTGCTGACTTTGGACATATGTACCAACCACTTTTTAATCGCCAATCTATTTCACTAAACATCATGTCCTAAAGCTTCAAGTCAAGAATACTGTCAGCCTTGCTTTATGTTGTGGATACTTCGGAGATAATACACTATAGTTGTCAGTGACTAGACAGCTTGTTAATATTTCTCACACTAACTAGGAGATAATTGTATTGGCGAAGATCTAGTGGAGTCAATCAGTAAACAGTATTTAGTGGAGAGTCGTGGTTATTTTTACCTTATTGGCATATGCTGCTCTGGAACTCCTTGTGCGGTCGATATAGTACTGCATTTATGTATAATCTCTGTCATTGTAGGTTATGCCAATATGCTACAACTTCAAATAAAACAATGATCCAGGTTTGAATACTCTTGATTGGTTGGAGAATGTGTACGCGTGTCAAAGCAAGTAATAAATTTGTGCTAGAAGGACGAGATATTGGTTAAACTTTATGTATTAGACGAATGTTTGGCGTGTGAAATGTGACGAGGTTGGGTTGAGGGAGTTTTGCTATTGAAAGAGTTTGTGCTCTCGCAATGTGCAATCAGACAGAAAGGCAGCCATGTCCGTTGTTAAGCTCGGACAGTCACACAGCCCTGTCACGATCTAGGAGCCAAGCAGCTTTACATAATCGCAGTTCAATGCTCAATGTCAGAGTTAACTGACGTCACGGTGACGTAATGTAGGAGTGATCTCCAGAAATACGATCTTGATGTTGGAGATGGAGGCTACATTGAAAGCGGATTAAATAACGTTGGCTATAACTGAACAACTAGAAATTCGTGAAAGCCATTAGCTTTACGCGCATCTGATTGTGCCCATGCTGATTAGTCGAATTAACAGTCGATCTGGCTATAGTGCACGCGATAGTCTTCTTACTTGAAGATGGTCTTTTCCGTGCTCAAAAATGGTCTTTCCAACAAACTAATGTTTAATAGATATATCATACAGTGCCCTTGCTGACCTTCAAAATATCCAACTAAAGGGCCTGAATTTCTCATTGACTTAGTTACAGATTACTCAAAATTCCTCTATTCGGCAAGTTGAACTCTAAGTATGTGGGCTTAGTTATGTTACTCAAGTTAGTCTAGGCAGATAGTGTCGTCTTAGTTCTTATTGATATTCTCGAGCTATGGACTAAGCTAAGAAGAAGTCATGTGCATTCTAACAAATTACCTCCTTATTACGGAAACAAAATTGTCACCGTCCTCTGCTATGTGTTTTTGTTTCTGATATTCTCCTTTAAAAACCATATGATATTTTATTTTAAGTTATAGTTGAGCTTATTTGACTTAATAGACCGAAAAGCATTCACGTCTATCGTTCAATCGACGTGGTTTATTGGGTATGGCCTGTCCTGAGGCTGATTCTAACGGGAGCCAGTTCTTTTTCACTCTTGGTCCGGCAAATGAATTGACAGACAAGCACACGCTGTTTGGACGAGTTGCTGGCAACACCATTTTCAACATGTTGCGTTTGGGTGAGAGTGATGTTGAGGCCGACGACAGACCGACGCGAATTCATACAATAATTTCTACTGAGGTAACTTGTGGGTTTTCAGTACAATTTGATTGTCTCAATAGTATATATTTTGTGCGAATTAATGCACCATCTCTTTATAAGCATATATTTATCGAAACGCCTCAGCATGTATGACTGACAGTAGTTTTGCTGTTATTCGACGACTGGTTAAATTCAATGGGATTGGTGTTTACTTCAAGCTCGTAAACTTTTTTTTAAATGTTACCAACACCCGCGCAATCATTTATTGTTTAATTACTTCAATAATCATAATTATAAAACGGATATAATTGATTCTTTTATTATTTTACAAATGAATTATTTGTAGTGAATGTAATTTGACCGTAGGATTCAAACGTTTTGATTCATTATTTTCTGTTGCAATTTGGCATTTCTGTCATTATTACAGTTAAACCTTTCTACTCAAAATTCTCTGTTTTCATAAGTAACTCTGTATCCAGTTCTTGCTGTTTAATTAATAGCATTGTTATATCCGGGTTGCACTCTTTATATAAACAAAAATCCTGTTATATATATACTTATTAGTGTAAACTACACATTTTGTAATGTAGAAAAGGCTATTTATCCAGTAGACAGGTTTCGTCCTTATTGAGAAATCTTCAAGTACTATCCAGAATATACTGCGGAAAGAGCTGGAATCTGGGCAAGTCTACTTCGGAGATTGTGACTCGAACCTCACCCACCATGCCGCACGCGACACAAAATTTTCAGTTAAACACTAAATAATGCTTCTTAGTTAGCCTTTCTTTTAAGTGGAGCGTAAAGCACATGTCCATAGACCTGAAGTTCCAACTGGCAACCTCAAATCTGCCCTTATGGAATAAACACGACGCTACTTGTACAAATGGTGTTGAACTAAACGATCATTAGTCGCGCGGGTGATGATAACAATTTTTAAATCTAGGTTGCGATTTTGATATAAACACCGGCCCTATTATATACACACTCGTCAGAATAAACTATGCATTATATGATGCAGAAAAAGCAATTCATCCAGTAGGCCGGTTTCATCCATATTGAGATTCTTCAAGTTCTGTTTAGAATAAGGTAGCTCAGTGGTTAAAATCACAAACTCCGAAGTAGACGTGTCCAAATTCAGGCTCTGTCCACGGCAAATTCTGGATAGTACTTGAAGAGTTCCCAATAAGAACGAAACTGGTCTACTGAATGAATTCATTTTCTAAATTAAACAATATATATTCTATACTGGTAAGTGTATATATATATATATGTTGTTATTTGCGTTTATATCAAGATCGCAAGCTTGATTAAATAATTGCTATCACCACCCACGCAACCAATGATCGTTTTAATCAACGAAGTAACTGAACTGAATAGATTACTTCCATTAAAATCACAAAAATTCCAATCATAAATGTCAGTGTAATTGCTGAAATGGAACGTTTATAGGATCCAGTTTAGTGAAATGTTAAAGTTCTGTCTTGCCGCTAATATGAACTAGCTCCAGGAACAATTGTTTAAATGTGACCGAGGTTCTATTTTACCATCGCACACTCTGCTGTCTGTCTAATGCCTTTGTTGGTTATTGAATCGTCCAATGTTGTTTTATTCTGTAGCTGTTTTTTGAGAATAAATAATCCGGCTTAATACTTCGAGACGCACTTTCCTAGAAATAATTTGCGTGAGGTATATACAGTATCTAAAGTATTAAATTTGGCTGAGGGCAAAAATCTCACTTTATGTACGTGATCTAGCCTTCCATATGTTAATGGTATTTTTTCATTTAAATCCACGTTTCGTGAGTGAGCATTTTTGAATCTAAGTAAAACATTTTCTGTATTGATGGGATTGATAAATTTGTTTTTCCATTTTAGAGATCATCAGCACATTAGGTTCGAGGTATAAAAAGGCTTTGGATATTTTTTATAGTTTAGATACAGTCAAAATTGATTACAATGCTAGTATATATTATTAAACTACACCTTATTGTTATTCTTATGTTGTTTCGTTAATTTACATTGACACTTGCGTGTCAATGTTTTGATAAAATAAACTAGGATATTTTTTCATTTTCCTTGTCCAAGTTTTATCCGTCGTAACTTTTCGACTGAAATGTCTTTATTTTATACGAGACGTCGCTTTCGTGGTGACTTTATCGATTTTCTAGTCTCTATAAGTCGTAATTTCTTTTAACATTTGCCTCAAAATGAGAATCTTTGCGAAATTGACATTGTAATCGTTTTTTTCTATAGTGAAAAATCCTGCAAATAACATTCGAATTTTCCCCATTTTCAGGTTATTTTTAATCCATATGACGATATCGTTCCCCGTCAAATAAACCTGATTAAATTAACGGAAACTTCAGAAGACATTAAGCCAACAGCAAAGGCAATAAAGTGAGTATTATTTTTAAAACTATTATTTATTTATCTCTAGGTTATGTTTTTCACGTTTTTTTGTTTTTATTTTTATTATTGTCTCGTTTTAGAAATTTCTCACTGCTTTCCTTTGGTGAAGAAGCTGAAGAGCAAGAAGAAATCGACACTAGCATGGCCCTAGTAAGTGAAATACTTGTTCTCATTGACACGTTTGCCTTCTGAAGCTTTTCGGTAGTTCTAATTGCGTATACCTAACATATATTCATGTATACATTTGGTACGCCATGCATGATATTTATACTGAAACCAATTACCAATGCCAAAATGAACAAAATTTCCCATCTCGTCTGTGCATACGTAGCTTTGCTACTAGCCTTTCGCTAGCAAGAACCTGTACTTCGCATAAAATCATTGTTTTTATAATTGATCAGGTATTGTGCAAAATAAGGCTAGTTCAATATCCTATACGTATATTTATTAAAGCAGCATTAATACCAAATTTACATATAGTTCTTACTCGCACAATGAATGATTTTTTAATTGTATTACCCATATGTATATGTTGAAAGCTGCAAAAAGTTAATGCCGCGACCGCATAGTAATTGTGCAGCCGTTATTGTCAGTCAAGTACAATGTATGCAAGACCACTAGAGGTGAGAGCCGCATATCTAATTTTGCTTTCCATATATATGCAATGCGGATCGATCCTCGCTAGTCTGTTTTTTGTCGTACTCTGAAGATGATAATGGAGGGTCAAAACGCGTCAGTTCGTGCAGCTTGGTGTAGTTTTGCTATGTTGTTCGAAGATTGGTTAAATAAAGTGGGATTGGTGTTTATTTCAAGCTCACAAACTTGATTTAAAGAATTTTTACCACCACCCGTGCAATCAATTATTGTTTAATTGTATTTTCTATATATATATATATATATATATATATATATATATATATTATATTATATATGTGTGTGTGTGTGTGTGTGTGTGCGTGTGTGTTTGTAGAGAAAGCTACAAACAGTTAACGTTCGTGACTGCATAGAAATTGTGCAGCCTTCATTGCCAGTCAAGTACAATGTATGTAAGACTAATAGATGTTTGAGCCGCATATCCAATTTTGCTTTCCATATATATGCATTGCGGTTTGATCCTCGATAGTCAGTTTGCCGTCGTACTCTGTTGATTACCCTGGAAGGCCGAAACGCGTCAGTAGATTTGCCAGGCTGTTTGACGACTGGTTAAATACAATGTGATTGGTGTTTACTTCAAGCTCACAAACCTCATTTAAAGAATTGTTACCATCACCCGCCCAATCACTGATTGTTTTATTTACATATAGTTAGTGCACGAAATAGTTATTAAAACTCTGAAACCAGATTGTACACAAATCAATGTATTTGTTAATTATAAATGTTAATAACTCCATCTATTTGGTGACAAATAATATACACTTTAAAACTTTATTGCTCTTGAGATCGCTGATATTTTAAATAACACATTTTCCATAAATCTATATATTTAAATATAAAATAATGTGTGTGTTTTGTTTGCTCAAAAGTAACTTATTTGTATGTATGTTTCAAGCGTGGCATGCTTAGTAATATGTTAGTTAAGTGGGACCGGAAGTGCATATCGAAAGCAGTATGCATTATTATGAGCATAATTACAAATTTAATCCACTATATAATTAGCTGGCTTATTCAGCTGAATTAAAAGCTATATTTTAGTGTTTTTACATTAATATTCACGGTGTAAAAGACGAAGATCTTCTTTCAAAATGGCAGAATTAACCAGGCCTTCTCACTGAACCCTGTTTACTGCTGGATTCTTATATTTGTGTCCTTTCGAGTCGTCCTCTTCGTTTGTGATTGTACGTTGTGGTGTGATCAAGTGACTAATATCGCGAATAATTATGTAAGATCTCAACAATACTGGTCTGTCTATTTGTGATTCCAGCCATCCACTGGAGTTGCCGCGATGATCTGGCAAGAAACAGTTCTCTATAAAATGCAATCTGCATTTCTTAAATAAGTCTGATCATCATTATCACAAGCATCAACACAATTTAGACAATAATGCTTCACTGCTGCTCAAACATAATGAAACGAGTGGTGAGGGGACACCACTTGTACCAAATTCCCAAGAAACTCCATGAAATCAATGGAGCCGGCTTATCCTCCAAAAGGAGTCAGCCGCAGTAAAGTTAAAGTAAAGTAAAGTAAAGTAAACATAATGAAAGGAAGAAATACGATAATAGTGTTAATAGTAATAATATTAATAAAGATCATAATTTATAGTAAAGCACTGTATTTGGTTGTTATCTGTGGTTGTCGGCAAGGGGATGTGTATTTTCTTTTTCCTCAATATAATTTTAGCATCAACCGCGAGTTGATAAATCAAAATGCATGGTAAATCAATAAATGCGTCTCTGTTGCCAGAGACATAAAAACGTCTGTTTATATATTCTTTGCATATCATTCCTGCAGACAATAATTTTCATTAAACGCTAAAGGCTCACCATGTCTTTTACTACAGCTAAACTTCAATTTACTGCTAAATAACTGGAAAAGTTCGCCTAAAAGCATGCAAAATATTTTTATACATGCAAGTCAGAAAACCAACTAAATAGCAACTCTCTACGCCACTCCAGCCACTTGTGTAATCTAAATAATCAATGAATTAATTAAATAAAATTACATACAATATATACATATTGTCCAAACTTCAAATAGGATAACCTAGTTAGACAGTTAAGAACGCTTATGGCATGGTGTCCTAAGATTAAGTACAAATATAAATCTTAGCTTGGTATTGCACCGGAATCTAACGAAAGAGTTTCTAACAAAATTGTGGATTTCATTGGCCTAATTACTCACAAAGTATTTAAAATAAAAGCACCTAAAAATATACACATTATATGATGATTAAATCAGAAAGTATGTGTTAGTTATCACTAGCCGAATAATTGAATAAAAAACAATTAGTAATTATGTGTACTCCTATTTATGATAATTGTTCTTTCTCAGGAACATCTAGGCTGATGAATTTTTGCTTTTAATTACTTTTAAAATTCTTCCGCTTCTCCATGACTAATACAGTTTTCCTCTCTGTGTTATATTTGCGGATATCTGTAACTCTGCAATACACCCCATCCACCAATGATGAATCACGTACTTTTTTTCAATCTCTCGAAGACAAATACACGGGAACCTCCAAGTAGTTCCATGAAGATTATTTTATCCACATCCACTCGGTAAATGAAATAGGGCCTGCCGTGGTTGGATGCAATTATACTTTAGATACCATTACGTTTTCACTAGACCTCAATCGAGTAAAGATAGGATGCTTGTGTGAGGCCTGCCGTTTACGTGGCACGACGTCTTGTATCAACGCCTTAGTCCTGGAAAAGACTTCCGGCAATTTTTTCGGAACCTTTTTGTTCGCAGAACCGGCTTGCCATGCAAGCGAGCCTCTGAAACCTTCAATAATTCCAAGGAAGCCAATCCTGTTTCAATAGAAACCAAGTCGCATTGCTGATTCAACGAATGCAATCGAAACCACCATGAATTTGGCTCTTGTTTACACCAACAGCATAGAACTTCCTTCAACGTTCAATTTGTTTTATTCTGCCGTAACTTTTGTCTGTGTGTGATATGTTGCCTATCGCGTGTGATCCATCCATGGCTATGACACCGCTGTTTGAATTCAGTCGATGCAAACTTCGGTTCCTGTTCCGTGACATCTGCCACAGGTGCACCACTGCGACTCAGCCATCGCTCCTCAAGACACTCTATTTTCCGAGATATTACACATCTGCACAAACTCTACCTATCAAGTAAACTTGTCGACCATTGTGAATTTATAGTTAGCACCACTGCGTACCACTGGAAATCGACCTACTAAATCAACGAGTATAAATTGTGTATCACTGAACGACAGGTGTGACCACACAGCATTCAGTAGTTGATGGATTTTTGGCAATATTTTTATTGACGTGTTTTATGCAATTCCAGAACAAGCGGCTCGGCAACGTTTCGTATAGCATTTTGACGCCAAGATGACGAAACTTATCGAGTCAAAACTGAACACCTCGGCCTATAAAATTTTTGTACAAAACACAGCATTGCTTCGACATCTTTGCGTACTAAAATTTCATATATCTGGACAAGCATTCGGAACTGATTAGGCATTGTGATTGAGATAGCGTGCTAGTGGCGTATTTTTCCGGTCTACTGTCAGCCTGCACCTCTACATTGATGCCTTTGTCTTAGTCGTCGGTAACGATTCACATCTGATCATTTGGAAAAACCATCAGCTTACGATTGCATTGATTAAAAGAGAGCTATATTTCCACGGTCCGGCGGATCATTAGCTTGAAACTAGTTGATTGCGGCAAAGATTTCTTCATCGTGGCGATGTCTGTCAAATGTGGCACGTAAAAATTGACCATGCCGAGGAATTGCTACACCTGTTTTCTTGTTCTAGCTCTCGGGCACTTGTGCACTGGCTTCAAGCTTAAGTCGACTAGCCGACATCCTTTGGCAAAAGCGAAGTAGCTGAGAAACCTGGTTTACTCTCCGATTTGTAACGTACCAAAATTAAGGTGTATACGCCAGCGCATGGCTTTACGGAGAAGGGCAAGAATGCGTTCTTCTAACTGCGCTCTGCTGGTAGCAAAAACGAATATATTATCGAAATATGCTTCAATACCTCGCAAGTCGTGCACAAATCATAAGCTGGAATTCTATTAGAGCGTTTATAAATCTAAGGTATACGTGCGAAATTGTTATGCCATTGCTGTATCTGCATAGCCAACATCCAACAGCATTTCGGGCCCACACCAAATTTCCGGTCTTCTGCTCCTCCGCGGTTCATCTCTTGTCGTTTCTTGTGTTAGAGTTGCAAATACCGGTGCTTCTGCAACAACGGTAATATAGGAATGCTTTAGGAGAGAGTTGATCTAGTCCAGATGAAGAGACATACATAGGCAAGGTAAAATTCATGGTAATTAAATATCTGTAATACATTTCGGTTGCAGTTTCTCCTGTATAGATTCATAATAAAGATCGAGTCTCGCATTTTTCACTATCAAACTAAGAAAATACTTTATGGTTTGAATGCTTGTGCGTCAAATCCATTCGGATTGACTTTTCCTGTTAGGTCATCATAGAAATTTTCTACTGATGCCTGCGTATCTATAGTGTCAGTACTACTCGTAAATCCTTTTAGAGTCTTTAAATCAAGTTTGCGAGCTTGAAGTAAACACCAATCTCATTGTATTTAACCAGTCGTCGAACAACCTAACAAAACTACCGCAAGTCGCAACGCACTGACGCGTTTCGACCTTCCTTGATCATCATCAGAGTACGAAGGCAAACTGACTATCGAGGATCAAACCGCATTGAATATATATGGAAATCAAATTTAGATATGCGGCTCTCACCTCTAGCAGTCTCGCATACATTGAACTTGACTGGAAATGTCTGCTGCACAATTTCTATGCAGTCACGAACATTAACTGTTTACAGCTTTCGCCACATATACATATATAGGCAATACAAAGTAACAATAATTGATTGCGCGGGTGGTGGTAACAATTCTTTAAATCAAGTTTGCGAGCTTGAATTAAACTCCGATCCCATTGTATTTAACCAGTCGTCGAACAACATCACAAAACTACCGCCAGTCGCAACGCACTGATGCGTTTAGACCTTCCATGATCACCATCAGAGTACGTCGGCAAACTGACTATCGAGGATCAAACCGCATTGAATATATATGGAGCACAGAATTTTGTCTCGAAGGATAGGATTTTCTTGTGGTGTTTTTAAAGAATAACGCTAGAAAATTTGAATGTTTCGCTTTGTGGGTTGATCATAAATTTGGATTTGCCAGGGCATTTGTCTAAATTCCAGTTCAGCTACGTTATTTCCTTGTTGCGCTTAATATTCATAAATTTCTGTATATTCTTTTGTGAACGCAACCAGGTATTCTTTGTTGAATGCCCCACTCATTGTCGAAGCTGTTGCATTTCATTCAAGGAGCTGAACAAGCATTTAGATAAGTACCCTGGTGACACCAAATTTCAGAGGTATCAGAGAGTGTTATCATTAACTTTTCAAGTGTAATTATTTCAAATCATTAAGAGAAAACACTGTAACTTGGAGCAAAATTCTGTGATATAAAAATCGTTTCGAGTAATCGTGACAACAGAGATATGCGGACTTAAGTTTCAAGTTTCCATAATAACCTAACAAAAGTAACGCAGGAATCAAAGCTGAAATAGTGACCGTAATAGAACAATATCATAAAACCCCTAAGGGAATTCAATTTCTCACAATATGTTGCATAGATGAACATCGAATTTATCAAAATGATAAAACTACCCGATTTCGTACACCAGACAACGAATATGGAGTTGCTTTTTTAGCAACGTATGCTTATAACTCAGCTATGAGAGAAATTATAGATGATAGGTCAAAGTTAAGACAAGATATCAGTCGGAAAACTTATTCAAAAACATTGAAATAAAAATCAACTACTTCTTCAGAAACATTGAAAAATTTCTCAACATCTATAACGGATTTAAGTGAAAAATCAGAGCTCCTGGAATAAATTCATTAAGCGATACCGATTGACACGGATCCCGCAAAGCTGTATGGTAAGCGAAAAGTACACAAGGCTCAAAATGTCTATTAATTCCACCAATGCATTAAATAATGTCAATGACGAATTTCTCACAGAATTTATCTATTAATTTCCTGCTCAGTCTCCTGTAGCCATTGGTCTCAATGTGTGTTACGTCGCTGTATAAAATCCTTTCTTTAGCAAAACAGCGATCGTTCTCTGCGAGTTAACCTAAATTGCATATCCGAATTGTCCGATCAGTGTAAAGAATGTAAAATAACTTATATTGGCATATTTAATCGGGAATATTACCACAAGATCAATTTTGTTGCCTTGGTAATTTGTATAGCATCACCCCTTGCAGATGTATACATGCGGCATCTATAAATTATCGTTCTACAGAATATAATTAAACAATGTGTACAATATAAATGATATGTAGACGATCTACTGTCCTTCATTCCGAAACCTGTAAATCCTAGACAATAAAGTAGATTCAGATACTAAAATTTACACTAGAGGAAAAGAAAAGCATGTTTCCTTTGCTCTACATTCCAAAGTTTCGAGATAATGATGACAGCCTGACAAGGTCAATACATCTGAATTTCACATTCACGAAAAAACACATCATTTGCAACATTGGTGTCCCACAATCCTACAGAAGGAACGTGGTAAATAACTGCCTACCGAATCAGGAAGTTTTGCTGTGAGCGCAAGGTCTAAGAAGAGTTTTAAAAATTTGAAGAAGATCTTGCAAATGAACAATTATCCGGATAAATTCATGAGACCTCACCCTCAATAGCGTAAAGGAAGGAAGGTCTACCCGAACCTATCGTTGGGAAGAGATCTTTAAGTTTCCATAATTACTAGGATGATAAACAGAATCACGAGAACATATTTTCCAAGTTTCACGGTAAACGCCACATGCAATATACAGAAAGTAATGCTTTTGAACTCCATACATCAACTGTTTACAAGTTTTAATGTATATGCGGTAACATATACTTTGGACGAAACTAGAAGTAGCTAATCAAAAGAATCCATCAACACCTGTCCCAATAATTAATCCAGAGAGGAGTAGCACTGTCCACTAAATCAGCAACTACTGATTATTATTTTAAATCAAGTTTGCGAGCTTGAAGTAAACATCAATCCCATTGTATTTAACCAATAGTCGAATAACATAGCAAAATTACCGTCAGTCACATTTACTATGTATTATTGTTAGACGAGTGGTTAAATAAAATAGGATTGGTGTTTAGTTCAAGCTCGCAAAATGATTTAAGAAGAACCGTTATCACCACCAGCGCAATCATTGATTGTTTAATTGTGTTGTCTATTTATATTCGGCGAAAGCTGCAAAAAGTTTATGTTCGTGGCTGCATAGAAATTGTGCAGCCGGCATTTCCAGTCAAGTACAATTTATGCGAGAGACTACTAAAGGGTGAGCGCATATCTAATTTTACTTTCTATATATATATATATATATATATATATATATATATATATATATATATATATATATTGCTGTTTTGGTCCTCGCTTGTCAATATGCCATCGTACTCTAATGATGATCATGGAAGGTGGAAACGCGTCAGTGTGTGTGGCTGACGATAGTTTTTCTATGTTGTTCGATGGATGGTTAAATACACTGGGATTGTTGTTTACTTCAAGCTCGAAAACTTGGTTTATAGTATTTTAATGCATTTGTACTTGTTATTAAGAAATAAATCATGCATGTTCAGGCGTTGAGCTTAAACTTGAGGTGTTACACGCAATTGCTTGGTTGTTCTCTTATTCCACTCTCCATGTTTACATTTTTTCCACCTGTTTGGCCTATCAGTTTATGTATAAGGAGATGTTAATTTATAGATACTTGAGAAGAATATGAGAAAGAAATGGTTATTATATCTGATAAAATTTATTCTTATTTTTGTTAAGGGTACTATGAAATTAAGGCTCGCATTCCGAAAGAAATAAATCATGTAGAGGAGCATGCATTTATTATGGAGCAGGTATATTGTGCGTATTTAGAATGAGGCCACGTTTATTTTTCCAGTACTCAATTCTACTGTAATATTTTTAAAATTTTTTGCGAAAGTAAGGGGTTCATAGTTGAATTAAACGCACATGCAACAACAAACAGCGAGTGTGAAACGTACTTGAGTTTTTGGTGGAAATTGAATGGCCTGTTTAACTGTTGTTTATACTTGCTCCAATAGATTATTTATTTCTTAATGCAAATCGCAATATTTAATGAAATTTTAAACTTCTGTAGTCAACCGGGACGTTAAACATATTACGCTAATTTAATTAGTCACTTAAATTAAATTTACAAAAAAATTAAACCTCACCACCCCGCATCAACCATGTTCTGTCTTAACGAAATGAGTCAAAATTATTTATATTGGACAAATGAACCACTACGTCTGTATTGAGCCATGTCTCAGAACAATATTTACATCGAACTTGTTACATTTTATATAGCTGGTCAGTGAATAGCTGTTTTTCTTCATGCTTCTAATGTTAGCTTAGAATAGATAATGCGGAATCACTACATTGCGAGGGTTGTCCACACAATTAATTATTCACTCTGTTGGTTACTTACGTTCACTTGGTTACAGTTGTCGCCGAATTGTTTTATAAAGCGGAATTTGTGATCGCATCTGCCGTTTAAGTTGTCCTTCCTAGTTTAAATTTTAGTTTCTCATCACGATTTGCGCCCGCTGTCAACCGTGGGTTAAAAACAAACAAACACTAAGCACCAATCCCATTGTATTTTACCTGTCGTCGAACAACATAACAAAACTACTGCCAGCCGCAACGCACTGACGCGTTTCGACCTTCTATGATCATCATAAGAGTACGACGGCAAACTGACTATCGCGGATCAAACCGCATTGAATATAAATGGAAATCAAATTTAGAGAATCGCTACCTCCACCCGCGCATTCAATGAGTTTTAACTCTTTTAAAGCACGTCAATCGTATTTTTTTACATTTAATCTGTTCATGAGATAAATATTTGTTTGGCTTGTCCTTTGATTTACACCTACTAATGAACAATGAATGCAGCATCTGCGCACGAAAGGTAAAAGTTTACATGATCTGACTGATGACCCACGCTTCAGCTCACAGCCATTGCCAATTGAGGGTCAAGATGTCGCTTCGCTGGCAGAAGCTGCTGAGAAAGACTTGAATGAAGCTGCGGAAGCCAGACGTCGTCGGAGAGAAGAGGCTGCTCTTCCCGGCAACGCAACCAGTCGCGCAGCTCATGTAAAAGAGATGTAATTTGTTTTAAATGTTGACTGGCAATGTGCGTTACATTTTATCTGCTAATTTGTCAACTTGGATCGTCCGTTATCATCGATTATTCTAGTCTAACGTGTGACGGACACTTTTTATATTTCCTGTCTTAATTGGGAAACAATTATTGCTGTTTTCATTAATTATTATGCTCCTATGCAGTATTATCCTCGCCATCACACACACGTTTGACTTCAGGTTGTCTTTGTTGATCATTGTGTAGTCCAATGAAAATGGTTTGCTTTTTCCGCCTACGATTCTGAGCTCTTTAGTCCTACACTGTTCTTCAAACGAATCATATTATGTGTTTCTGTATGGTTGTGCGCGCATGTCTAGCTTGGTTTTTACTTGGAGTCGCACACGTTACTAAATTCACTTATTTTCTAAAATTAAACGAACTCATGTTTTATCAACTATTGATTTGGCATCAAAGACATATCACTTTGGGCACTATTGCATTTCTGGTTTAATGGCTTAGCACGGGTTTAGTAATAGGTAGCTGGCCATGAGAGTATGTCTCAGTTATAATAAGCATTCTATTGGCTTTAGTTGTCTGGGCATGTACATTTAGTTTGTTTTATTTATAATAATCAAGCCTATTTGTCGCATTCCTTGTTGACAAATAAACTTTTTCACGACATTTTAAAAACTAAATTTAACTTGTTACATTATATATATATATATATATATATATATTTGGCAGTATAAATTAAGCATCGTTTAAGGTAGTAAAGGCAATTCATTCAGTAAACCAGTTTCTTCCTAATTGTAATCCTTCCATGTACTGCCTAGAATTTTCCACGGATTGAGCTCTAAACGAGTCACGCTTGCAGCTTTGTCTGCCCTTTTGTGGTCAACATTTGTGGAACCTTCGCAAACTGCTCCACCATCCTATAACCGACTCGCTCTCACAGTCTGATTTCTACAACGTTGGCCAATTCTATTCTTGCGATGGTACAGTTAACCTAATCCATCTTGAACAACGGCCCCAGTCACTATCAAGAAGTCAAGCCTTATAATTAAAGACGTTTTTATAGGAATTTGAGATTATAATACAAAACATGTCTTTAAAAAACCTCAAATCAACTAAAAAACGGGTTTTTATTTCCCATGACACCAAATTACAAGGATTATCGGTAATTGGCTGTGCCCGATTTCAACTGGACGACGACGCGTCTAGGCAACACAGCCTATGACTAAATTCGTCTTTTTCGAAGGTGTCGAGTGCAATCCGGGTTTTCAGTTTGTCTGAAAATGACATTGGAACAAAATTTTCCACTCTTTTTGTTCCAAATTTTTGAGACCTTATTTCCAGTCTCATCTTCACGGTTAACACAATACGTACAGAAAAAAAACAACTTGTGGCAAACGTGGTATCCTCATTCAAGACAGATATATTTATATTTATTTTAATTTCTGAATTATTTGTTATTGTTTGCTCTAATATCCGGTCTTCATGCCTAATCTAAAATATTCAAATTTATACTCAAACTTATCCGTGTCACCCCACCCTGCACACAACAACCTATGTGAACATGTGTACTCCACTAAAGTGACATTTCTAGAATAATTAAAAACCAAACCTTATGGTTTAACATACACGCCTATCCATGATGTCTCTGTTTTTAATTGCTGTTCCGGACGCGTAGAAGGATCACCCAAATTTTGAATTAAAAATTGCAATAATCCTGTTTGCAATAAGTTATAGAGAGAGAGGTTTATAAAACTGTTGAAAAAATATATTATTATTCAATTGTTTGGACGAGACCGAATAATGAGCCTACACTAACAAATCGTATCTCAACCAAATACACATTTATACTCATATCCTGTATAAATTTATTTTTCCATTTAAATATCTGTGTCCAAACCATATATATATATATATATATATATATATATATATATATATATATATATATATATTAGCAATATTTTTTATTAATATTTTTATTATTTACTTATTTATATTATACTCCACATCTTATATAAATATCCATTTATATATACGTCCACACGCTATATCTTATGCATATATAGATAAGCATATAAGCAACCATGTGGTTCTTCCCACATCTTTTATAAATATCTATATATCCATCATATATATATATATATATTTATATACGTTTATACATATATATATAATATGAATATCATACAAGCAACACTGTGAGTCCCTCAACATATGAAGCTGGCACTCCTAATACTTTCAAAGGATATTTTACTATGCTGTTCGATGATTTGTTAAATACAATGGGATTGGTGTTTACTTCATGCTCGCAAACTTTACTTAAAAATTCTTACCACCAGCCCCGCAATCAATCGTTGTTTAATTTATTCAGTTACATTGTATTTGCTTTATTTGACCGCCAAAGTTATAATTTATATGCATGTTCATTAGGCTTTACTAGTTGAATTTTATAGTGTGGGTATGTAGTATACTTACTTTTAATTAAACGATTCCTCCATTATTACGTCACCTAGATTGGCGCATCGACAAAGAGAGAGTCGCGTAGACACTTTATAATCTTCCCATATGTGAAATTTTGGTTTACATGATAAACTGTTAATCGTTTTTAATACACCGTTTATTGAATCAATTTGGAAGAAGTTCATGATAAAGCTATACAACCTGAAAATGTTTTATAAATATCACACTCTAAACCCTATTTATAAAGCTGTTATTTCGTCTTTCGTTTTTATTGGGACTGAGACAATTGTTCCAGCTGGATTGGATAGACGGTAATTGGCATACGGTGTAGAAAACTATGGGTACGAGTCAGCCATAGGCTGATGGAACAACCTGTGGGGTTTCAACATTCGTTGACCACTAAACAAGTTTGGCTTTCGTAGTAGAACGTATTTCAATTGTGACAGACGCCTCAGATATATGATTAGGAGCAGTATTACACGCCGACTGACGTTCAGGACAATATCCAAGTCGCGTTCTCAAGAATGCGAAGCAAACCATACCGTGACAGAAAAATAACTCCTAGCAGTGCAATGAATGCATATGGATATATTTACTGATCACAGTGCATTAGTCAAGTGGCGGTCACTATATATTGAAAAAGAACGAATACTTTTGGCTCCTGAATAGCTCGAGTAATACAATGTGACAAGTCCCCGTCGAGCAAGTATCGAGGATGCTGCAGCCGATGCGCTCAGAATAATTTCTCCTGTTCGGTTATAGTCATTTATAGGCGTCTCTGAAGAGCAGGGCATCGATACCACATGTCAAGAAATAGCCAAGCAGCTACAGAGCAGAAAAACAGGGTCAGAACCATATTGAGCTTTGCTAATTCAAAATTGGCTTCGGATGTGAAAAGACGGGAGAACAGTACAATAGCTTGATCCAAAGTGCGTACTAGCATAACTGATCGCTTTTTAGCATGGCATACTGGAAATTGTTGTCCTGGGCATTACAGCGAAGCATTGCGGTCGCAGTTTTATTGACAAAGCAAGTAAAATGATGTTCTCGGCTACTGTCACAATTGAACTGCATGTAAGCATTATGATCCACAGAAAAATAGAAACTCCACCCATATTGCTTCCAATGCCAATATACGAAATCAAGTTTTGTCTATCGATTTGGTGGATTCGCTGCCTATGACGCGTTGTGGGGTGCCCTGTGTTCTTGCTATCGTTGATAAGCTTACCCGATTTGCTGAGTATCTACCGTTAAAGCAAACCACAAAAGAAACAATTATAAGGCGTTTAACAGAGTGTTGGATCAGTGGTTTTAGTGCATCACAGGCTATCGTTGCCAACCAGCGTGCACAGTTTGAGTTAAAGGACTGGTTCAAGTGCCTTATTATAAATCATTCCCCAACTGCGACGTATCACAGCCAAGCGAGCGCACCGTACGATGAATGAGGTTCTGCGATGTTAGTGCCATGTGGCTCCTGGTTCCTGGCAAAACAAATTACTTTTGGTCAAGCGGTCCATGAGATTTACAGTATCAGAACTTGCAGGCTTTGCACCAGCAATCATGGTCTATGGAGTACAGATATACGTGCCAACAAGCCTGTAACGCGAGGGCTCCAGGATCACTGCAAAATTTCAGATATTCAGGAGCGTCCTCAACAGCAAACTCAGGCCGTGTACGCCAAGAAACGACAGGACCTTGGCCACTGACCTACACGGACCAGCCTAACTGCCAGAGACTATCTCATAGCGGATAATGTGGAAGCCACGGCGTTACAAACTTCCAATCATAGTCCGTATCGAGTGGAGTTTGGCGCGTGAACAAAACTCCGTTTTAATTAACATATACTACAGGTACTGCGCTGCAACACAAGATTCATGAAGTAGGATGCCAATGCAGTCTCCTGAGGAAGAACATGATGTAGTTACTACCCTTGAGGCCGATAACCTGCCAATGGCTTTTCTTAAAATTGATTTGACTGTCATAAGATTACTCTGTTAAAGTAAGTGCTGAAACGAAACTATCAACAGAATACGGGAGACAGCAGCTGTGGCTCAGGAAATGATAATAAATAATGAATAATTTACTATTTGGTTTTTACTAAGAGGCGCACTTTATGCAAGAAAACCCCCTGTATATTTGTTCAAAGTAAATAAATCATTCATTGTACCCTTCCTGTGTGCAAAAACAAAAATTAATTTTATCAGATATAAGAAACGTTTCTTTCGCATAGTCTCCTCAAATATCTACTAATGAACATATCTTTATATATAAATTGGAAAGAAAAACAAGATAGAAATATGTGAACATTTGTTTTGCTTTCCAATTTATATATAAAGATATGTTCATTAGTAGATACTTGAGGAGATAATGAGAAAGAAATGTTTCTTATATCTGATAAAATTTATTTTTGTTTTTGCACATAGGAAGGGTACAATGGAGTTTGTTAAAGCTCGCATTTAAAAAAAATAAATCATTTTTGAAATAGGTACTAGCCGGACAAATGAATACCGTAAGGATAGAATTAGTGAATATTAAAGCTAATCTAAATTAAATGGTTATTGTGAGCACTAATGGGATACACATCCCTTTAGCGAGACAAATAACATGTTTGTATTTACATATCACAAAGTCCAATTTTTCAGCAAGCTAGACCCTTATTTTATGCAACATACGTATTTCACTGTGCTCCATGTGGTTTATTGCTATTTATTCTTCTCTTGATGCAATTAATTATCGATTGTGGTGCGGGTTCAGTCTGGCTTAGGCAGGTATTCAATTGGCGCAAGTTGTCGCAGATTTCAACGTTTCGTTATTAGAACGTTTTAATTGAAAATGTAGAAAATCGAAGTAGCTGACACAATTCACTTAAACGATGGCGTAGTTTTCTGTCGTTGGCGAAATATGCATTTACGATATGCTGTGTCAGATAAATTGAGTTTGTTAAGTTTTATGCGCGGTAGAAGATTGTTGAAAGCATATATTCCGCTTTACGTTATGCTAACTTATTTTATTTTGTATTTTCTAAACATTTTAGCTGTAAGAGAATTTTTAAATTTCAAATTTTAATTTGAATTCCATACTATTTTTTCAAAAAGCCAAAAATTTGAATTTGCGTATTCTTAATATTACTGTCTTGTTCTTTCTTTGTAATGCAACGAATCCATACGAGGACAGTAAGTCGTTGCAGTCTGAGGCGGAGGACCTAAAGAAGGCAATAAAAGCGTCGGAAATGAAACGCTTAGCGAGGCAGCGTGATAACGAGTCAAATCTTCTCCTGAAGGCTGACGCGGAAGCAAAAGAAGAGGCAATATTAAGGGAGTGGGAAGCAAAACGCAAACGGAACTCGTCTAATCATGCGTCAGACGGCAATGAAAAGATTACTCCAAGCACTGCTAACTGTGTGTCAGTAAAAGCTTCCGTTCTCGTTGAATCCCCAGAAGATTTCGCGTCAGATGTAGCAGGTTATAAAGCCAGAGCTAGGATAAACAAAAAGGTTCGTAGTTGTTTAACAAAATTTGTGTAGAAACAAATTTTATGTCCAATGTTTGTTTTATTTTTACAAGGCATTGAATGAAGCTTTCTACTGAATCACCTGATCTGCCGTTTGACTAACGCAGCTTTCCTTGTTCCAGTAGTTTTCTTTTGACAAGATATTTAGGCTAAACTTATCGATAGCCTTCATCAGTTGCAATATGCATCACAAGTTTAACAAACGAAAATAATGAAGGAAGCAAGGCGTTTTGCAACTGATGAAGGCTATCGATAAGTTTAGCCAAAATATCTTATAAAAAGAAAACTACTGGAACAATGAAAGTTGCGTTAGTCAAAACGCAGATCAGGTAATTTCAATTAATCCAGGTTCACAAAAGCAATCTGCTACTGAATCAGTTTGCCTTCAATTAATTTGATTTTTAATACCAGAAAACGGGTTACCGAAGTCAACTAAACGACTGGAACTATTAATCATATGGCTTAAACTTGAAAAACAGCAGTACATAAAGTAACATAGCGCGTATTTTTAACCTGATGCTTCACTGCTGCATAAACTTTATTATCTGTAGATGTGTGAATTATGAGAGAACCTTGGAAAAACGATAGTCTAATCCATTGATTCTCCTTATTTGGTTGTTATATGGATTACCTTACAATCTAAGATTCCTATACGTATATCTCTTTGAAAAAATGATTATATGCATTCATTTAGCTTGGTTGAAACATTTATTGTGCTAAAAACTTTTATTAGTTAAGTAGAAAATTATTTCAACTGCCTTATAACACCAGTGACGATTGAATTATTAATAAAATCAAGTTTTTTAACGTCTGATGAGCACCAACTGATGTTTAATCAGTCACGTATCGATGAAAACCTACCGTGAGCAATACGACCATTTTTCTTTCTTATCTACCCAATTAAAACGCCAGTCCCATTATATCTAACCAGTCGTGCAAATTTGCAAGACTGCTATCATTCATCGATTAGATAAAATGGAAATGGTGTTTATTCCAAGTTCGCAAACTTAATTTAAATAATTTTTTTCAACAATCGCGCAAGCAATGATTGGCTCATTGTACAACGCATATGGTAAAAGTTGCAGAAAGGTAATGTTCGTGACTGCATAGAAATTGTGCAGCCGACATTTCTAGTCAAGGGCAATGTATGCGAGACTGCTAGAGGTGAGAGCCGCAAATCTAAATTTGATTTCCATATATATTCAATGCGGTTTGATCCTCGATAGTCAGTTTTCCGTCGTACCCTGATGATGATTATGGCTAGTCGAAAAGCATCAGTGCGTTGCGACTGGCGAGAGTTTTGTTATGTTGTTCGACGACTGATTAACTACAATGCGATTGGTGTTTACTTCAAGCTCGCAAACTTGATTTGAAGAATTGTTACCGCCATCCGCGCAATCAATTATTGTTTATTTGTATTACCTATATACATGTGACGATAGTTGCAGGAAGGTAATACTTGTGAATTTTTATAAATCGACAGCCGAAGTTTCAAGTCATGTAAATTGTATGCTATACTACTAGGGGTGAGTGACACATATCTGATTTTCCATACCCATTCTAGGCATTGATGTTAGTCAGTTTGCCATATTGCTCTGATGCTGACCATAGAAGTTCGAAATGCGTGACTAAGCGGTAGTGTCGCTTTGATGTGCGACTTGTAGGTACAATGGAATTGTTGTTTATCTCATGCTCTCAAACTTCATTTAAAATAATAGTTGTCACCACTCACGCAATCAAAGATTGTATAATTAATTTTGTTATATATCTCAAGTTGGCAAATTCGATTTGATAAATTATTATAACCACCAGCGCCTTTAATAAGTGTTTAAATTATATTATTATTTATCTCGGATTGCTAAATCTTAATTGATTAATTATTACATCCGTCCGTGCCTGTCAATAACTGTTTGATTGCAATTGTTGTTTGTTTCATATCGATAAATTCTATTTGATGATGGTTTATATAAGCACCCGCGCAATCAATAACAGTCTAATTTAAATTGCCATTTATTTCAAATCGGTAAATTCGATTTGATTAATTATTATATATTTCTTAACTTATATATGCTGCGTTACGAGATTTTTGCATCCGCTGTCTACCTGATTTTCCCATATATTTCGACCTCCATATCCGCAGGTCGCAACACGAGAAAAAGGTAAATAATCTATTTCCTGTCGTGAAAATTTTTTTTAAAAACATATATGCTGAGACATTCTGTTACATAGGCTGCCTATACAACTAAATTGTCGTCAGGTCATAAAATCAGCAGCTCATCAGCCGCGCCGACCATTCTAGTGCGATTAATTCTAAAATCAGCCAAAGGCTCCACAAATTAACGCGTTTCGCTTAAGTAAATTACATGGACTCCTGGACAGTACCCCGTACTTCCGAATGGCGAATGAGCTCTCAACAGCCACCGGCAACCATGCAACTTACTGCTGCCTTGCAGACTGCGCTTGGATGTGCAAAGGCTAGAGGTGCGTCCTCGATCAAAAAGCCGAGTGGTGAGGGGACACCACTTGTACCAAATTCCCAAGAAACTCCATGAAATGGAGCCGGCTTATCCTCTAAAAGGAGTCAGCCGCAGTAAAGTAAAGTAAGTAAGCATATAAGACGTTGTGTAGGTGGAAGATTTTATATGGACTCAGATATTTATATGCAGATGATGCAACAACGCAACTTAAGTGACCCAATTAATTGAGGCCTAAGAATCGCCTAATGAGAGTTCAAAATTCATAACATGTTGATTTTGCGCCCAATATGACCGCCCATTTACAGTGTTAGACAGAACACAACCCAGTTAGTTCCTTCAAATGCAAAGTTTTTCTCAAGATATGTCGAATAATGTCATCGCATTTATGTGCCCATAATTTAACGAAGTACTCAAATGGCTAGTACTTCTTGAATGGTTGCGCAGTATGAGCATCAAATGTTGACTCTCCGCGAGTTGTGTTCACAAGTAGTCTCTTTTCATTATACGTTTCGCAAAGATCCGAATGATTCTCATTTCCACGTACACATCGATTAGGTCTTTGTTTTGGCTGGGTGCGGATTCATCTCTTTCTTACAAAGCCTTCAAAATCATTCATACTAACTACGAGAAATGAGACGCTATATAATTTTTGAGAACTGGCTTCGTTTCGGAACATAATTTCCCGTTCCATCATCAGGCCTCTAATCACATATATACACAGCACAATACTCAAAATAGCAGATTTAAACAAATGTAGTAACCTCGTTACGAAACAGTTCTATTTATATTTTCATTTTTGACACACTAATGGTTTTAAACAAAGAATTGGTCTCAGTAACTAAACTTTATACATGTATATGCATGGAGCACATGAAAACACTTACTCAACATATATATATATATATATATATATATATATATATATATATATATAGTTGTACAATTGCGCAATCGCAAATTCCCTGTATACGTAATTTCATCATGTGTGCAGAATGTTAGTGGGAGGGGGAGAGAAAGTATCGAACATGTGTGGTATAACTGTACTGTTGCGATGTCATGGTAATATACTTGATTTTTAAATGAACATTGGTTGCGCGGGCGGTGATAACATTTACTATAATCAAGGATGCAAACTTGATAAAAAAAACCTTACCCATTAAGTATTTACATATGTCAGAAAAAACTATGGATTGTACAGTGTAGAAAAGGAAATTTATTCAGTAAACCGGTTTCGTCCTTATTGGAAACTCATCAAGTACTGGCCAGAATTTGCCGCGAACAGGGCAAAAATAAAATGATGTGAGTAGGTTACAATGAAAGTTATCTCGATAGAAAGAGATTAAAAGTCAGAGCGACGCTTATATTAAGACCCCGTTTATTGGAAACTGATTTAGAATGACATAGAACGGGAAAAATATATCCTATTTCCTTCTATCATTATCTTTCTCAAAATCAGCATTTAGTAAATTGTATAAAGATATGTAAATGGTTTTGAGAGATGGTGTTCTTATAAATAATTAAATACATATGCTTATTTATTGACTGTATTCATTGTGAATTATATAAGGTTGACATTTATTAATCTCACACGGGTGCTTACACTTTTATATATGTTGTCATGCATATTTATATGAGGTGTGATTAATATAATGTATAAATAGTAATTGTATCGTATAGAATATATTCATTGTTATCCGCAGGAACTTGCAGTTATATATATGATATAGTAAAAAGATAGATATATATATATAGTATATATTAATATATAGATAGACATACATATTAAATATTTATTTATTTATTTATATTTTTATATCCGTATATATGTATATATATATATTCTGTATCTATTAAGATTTGAGATACATAAACATTTATATATAGATGAATATTTATATATTTATATAAAGTGCGGGTATATATTTATATTAACATATATATATATATATATATAATGTTATAATAATATATAAATATTTTTATTGATTTATATATATTATATATATTAATATATAGATAGACATACATACAAATATTTATTTATTTATTTATATTTTTATATATATATATATATATATATATATATATATATTCTGTATCTATTAAGATTTGAGATACATAAACATTTATATATAGATGAATGTTTATATATTTATATAAAGTGCGGGTATATATTTATATTACCATATATATAAATATATATATATATATATATATAATGTGATAATAATATATAAATATTTTTATTGATTAGAGATATGTGACCAAAACTGTTGATTATATTATGGATAAGTATATGACTAAATATCTATGATTTTTATAAACGTAGATATTTATTTATTTTGTATTTTTTATATAAGGTGTAGACATATATATATATATATATATATATATATATATATATATATATATAGTTATTTACTATATATATGGATATATATATACAATTTATTCTATAAATTGAGGAATTTAGGAGCATGAATATTATTTTTATGGTATACTTTTATGTAGGTTACCTTACTATCTCGTCTTTTCTCTTTTTATTTGGTCTTAACCTAAGCATCGCTCTAACTGATACAAATTCTATATTTAAAAAAATTAAAAGTGAGTCATAAATTAAAATATGAATAGAACTGTTTCGGAATCTGCTATTGTGAGTATCGTGCTGTTTATATATGTGATCAGAGGCCGGATGATGGAACGGTAAATTCTGTTGCGAAACCTCGTCAATCAACGAAGATTATATCGTACCTCATTTGCAGTGGTTAGTATGAACGATGCTAATGCCTTCGGAAGAAAGGAACGAATCCACACCCAGCCAATAAGACAAACTCGATGCGTACTTAGCAATGGGGATCAACCGTTTTTTGCGAACCTGATATTACAATGGCTGATGCAAGACCTAAAACAAATAGCACAAATAGACAAACTTAGATGTATAGATCAGTGAGCAGGAGTTTACAATAAACTATTTAAGAAATTCACGGACTTGGTACGAGGGTATTTAAGGATTTCGATATTTTTTTTTTGAAAAAGACCAAGCATGTGCGCATACTGGAACGCCTGCTGTGCCTCCGTAGCAACTCCGGAGGATAGCTGGAAACGCACAAAGGTCATTCTTATTGTCGGCTAATATTCTTTTCTTTATCGCATCACAGTAATCCTATCAACATATAGATCACTGAATATGTGTAAAGATGTGGGAATTTATCGAGCCACAGGATCCCGTCGGGAAGTCCTTGTAATTCTTCATGGCTACTTCCTCGGTGCACCCAATAAAGGTAAACCGAGATAGTAGATAGATGCATTTTCTGTTCCTTTAGAAAGGACATCATGCCACTTAGAGAGGTGATATTGGATGGAAGTTTTTAGCACAAATTTGATTAAAGATGTGTTGTCAGTATAATCTAAGCATAGCAGATGTTAGTAAAGTCAATTCCTCAAGTAGACCGGTTTCGTCCTTATTGAGAACTCGTTAAGTAATTGCCAAAATTTGCCGCGACTGGAGCTTAAACCAATGTAGTTACTTCGCAGTCTTGAAATTGTTCAATAAATATGAAATCAGTCTACTTTTTGAATTTCCTATGCTACCTTTTGCAATGTCTATTTAATACTGGCAACATAGATATATAATCAAAATTGCTGCGGTCAACTTATGCACCATTTTTTACAATATCTTGTTTAATGTATATCGATATATACTAGTATATTAATTGATATCTAGGCACACAGCTCTATGGATTCCATATGTGCCTTAGCCCCGCAACTTCACTAGACTTTATTTCCAAGATGTTTGCATATTAAAGTGTTCTTGGTAAGCGAGAGTGTAATGATGTAGAATAGAGCAACCGACAACTGTAAAATAATTGTCCGGCTCAAAAATGCCAGTTTACCATTTTTTGTACCAGCCAGACTATAGCATTGCGAGTGGTAAGCAGCTATATCAAACAGATCTGCTGACAGCTATGTCGGCGTCCTTTAAATATTTTTTTTTATATAGCCAGCTGAATTCTTATGGAGTTATCCCGAATCTCTGGGCTCTTGTGTAAATATAGAATTTTGAAAAAGTTTTCTTTTTGCACGTCACTTATTGTGGTTAATGACTTCAGTAGGACCGCAGATTTTTACTCTTTTACTCTTTAGCCGACTCGTTCTTTCAATGTCTTCTATCATAGAAAGTAATATTTTTATCTGTCTGTGGACTTATAATTTAGCTAATACCTTGGCTACCCAAAAGCTCATAATAAAACGAATATAGAAGTTGAGTTACAAAGCCTTATTAAGGATTTAGTGTTATTGTTAAGCATTCGAATTGGTTCAATGAGTCTTTGAACGAAATACTTCACGGAGAAATGGCCATTGGCCAATGAATGATGTATTCTTATTGTTATATTCTACTACAATCCAATTGCTCGATAGATATGCGCATAATACCATTATGGAGAAGTTTTAAATCTTTGCTGTAATTACGCCTAATATTTTACATATTTATTACAATATTTTATCAGTAAATTTAATATAATCACTATTGTTGAATCTTCGCGATTTGCGTGCTAAGAAACAAACCACTGGAAATGAGGTCCGATCTAATCTTCGGAGATCGGATCTCTGTGAAATTGATAGTGCAAAGCGACAACGCGTCAACGCAAATCGCGGAGATTCGACAAATGAAGCTCGCACTACGCAATCTTTTAAAGGTAATAAACACTATTATTTAGCTATACCGACATGCCTCCGCTTGAAACTCACTAGTAGTCAGTCCAGCTATCAATTACCATCGCATACCTCTTAAGTTAATAGTAGTGTAGTCTGAAGCATCGCTGACATCCGTGGTTTGATGGAAATTTACATTTGTCTGTCGACCTCTTCCAATATTTTTTTTGATGTACGAGCTGTTATATTCCCCGCCAAGTACGCAAAACAAAAAACGCCGTATTTAAGTTGCTTCCTCGTTTTAAATTAAAATTGTACAGAAAAATAGTAAAATAACTTCACATTGCATATGGAACCAACATATGCCATTGGATCATATCATGAGATTCCGAGGTCTGTCATTTCCCAGCACATTCCTGGTTAGCATCGCCTTGTAATCAGACTAATAACTGCTTCCGTTTCGTTTGAACGCTTATTTTACTCATTAATTGCAGCGACACTGCCACACGCTTTCAAAGCAGCATTGTTCGATGCCATTTTAGCGTCTATTAACTTTAATGGTACCGCAAATTCGCCCTCCGTCATCTTTTATCGGACTTGTCATTACATTATGACTGGAGATTTCTTCTTTTTCAGCAAAAACCTCTGCTACTCATTTGTTTGTAATAAATGATGAGTTGCATAGGTTTATTATTGATTTAGAATGAAATTATTGAGCTTTCGCTTGGGTTTGAATAATTTTTAATTCAATTGCTTCATGGAAAATATGACCACTAGCTAGGGAAAACTGAACTCTTATTGGAATATTCTACACCAATCACATTTCGGCGTAGACATCCACATAACGCGTTTACGCATAATTTTTAACAATAATTAGGCTTATATTTTATTTATTCATTAATTTTAAATCAATAAATACGTTATTAACTTGTATTTTAGCAGTTACTAAACATGAGTCTGGTTACACTGCTACAGCCATTACAACAGCCGTTGCAGTTTCTGATTAATCAGCATCACCATTATCATCATGCACAGCAAAAGTGTTTCACTGCCATATAACCACAATAAGGGAAGAATAACCGAGAACTTTTTAAAAACGACAAAATTAATTTAAGTACAAATTATTAGAGATTTATGAGACAGAGTACCTAGTTACTATGTGTGAGACAAACTAAAACCTCTACGCAATAACATTATGGCCACGTCAGCTTTAATGCAAGGCACCGTCGGCAAGGCAGCTTTCTCTCGGTTTGCATTGTATCTCGTCATAATCATCTCCTTATTAAAGCAGGAATCTGACTAGTGGCATTTTGAGATTGATTGCTCAAAAATAAACAGCTGATAAAGAATTAAATTCTTCTAATTCGAAGGCTGTAATCAAGGCGATTCTGCGGTAGCAATTGACCTGGTGAGTTAAATTTATTGACTTCATTAAACTAATTGGAATAAGTTTGGCGACTAAAGGATCTATCAGTTTCCTTAAATTCTACTTGGTAATTTGTTTCAGCTAAAAACGCCAAGTTCCAAAAAACTGCCCGTGGCGCAATTCGCCGAACTCAATTAGTTGTTGGGGCCGATAAGCAGCTAGTTCCACTACCTGATCCGCCACATAAAGAGCCCACGGAAGATTTTATGGAACCCACTGCTAGAGTTAATGTCTGTGTTTGTATCGGAAATGCTCTTTCTATTTGACTATGTCGCGTCTGCAGATTTAGTACTATTTCAAAACAAGTTACCATAGTACACTGATGCTACATTGTCGTACAATCATTAAGTTTACAGATACATAAGATACATAAATAAACACGATATCGCCCATTCGTAGAGGGCGGCTAAAATATGTTTGTCGGACCTCCCTTTATTGACCTGTGTGCTATGAGAAACAATAAATACGATGAAGCGCTACCAGTTTAACCAGGATCATAAAGGTAAACAAGCCATCAGACCAACAATGAAATTCGAAATCTGACTGTCCTCCAGGGTTCGGTTACGGATGGAGACCTAGGTTTGCCTCTGCTGAAAAGGATCAACTGCCTGACGCGATAACCGATTCGTAAGCTTGCATAAAAGCCTCTGGACGCAAGACTGGTTGAAGAAAAGAAAACCGGGATAGATGCACATGCTGATAAAAAGCATTTATCGTTGCGAAATATTTTAGCGTAAATGCAGAACCTGAGATATTGTATTATCATATAATTTATTGGGGCCTATAATAACAAGCTCTCGATGTAGGCAATGCAGTACGGCTAATTTCTACGAAGGATAATCAGTGCTTGGTGCTCCGTACAAAACGTTTACTAAATTAATGAGGCACAATTTCTGCCTTAGAAAATGCCCAGTCTCTCGTAGGTACCCTAGGCCTTGGATTCGAGCGTTTACGAACCAAATGAAGCATGCCGTTATCAGGCGCTGCCTCTGGAAATCCGTCGCCAGCCATACTACATTTTAGTGGAGTTGGGTGTGAACTGAAACTGTAGCTATAGGAAGATGGATGCTGATCTAAAAATATATAACAATGGCATCGACCTTATATAGACTGGTCGATGTAAGTTTTGTTTTCTAGCCTCATTGACGGTGCATTTTCGCGTAGTCCATTGCCACGTCTCATTTTAATGATGCATAAGCATGTCCATTTATTTAGCATAATAACGTATATTAGATGTTTTACGCGTCAAATTACCATTATACTATCCGTTCTTGCTGCCATTGATTTATCTTTCTTGTCACAACTGAACTAATTTGTTACTACGTTCGCAACACCTAATACATACTCTCATATATATTAGTTCTCCACAACAAACAGTATTTAACTGTAATATATTGAATTGAATGATGTCATGCTTACCGCGAAATGTGATAACTGATATCGATCAAGGCCAGAGTGTATGGATTTACTGGAGTAACAGGTGTTCAGAAATAGTTGTAATTCTCAATTTCGGTGAACTATAGCATACATTGATATCCATCATGTTGGTACCATGTACCGACTCGGAAACCATAGTGTTAGTACCATGTACCTTTTCGGTACTATAATGTTGGTATCGGTTACTAACACAATAGCCATAGTGTTAGTATCCTTTACAGACTCGGTATATATATTATATAGAGTGAGTTAGCGTTGAAGTCGCATTGTCGAGACTTTATATGATGTTAGCTTCACTATTGCAGGTTTACACATTCGTCTAGGAGATTGTATCGTCCTATTATCCCACATTCTTCACCCAAATATATAGTGGTTAAAGGGCGTAATACCGGCTCCTACTGATGAGTCGCCAGTAAGCACGAAACGAATGTGCATGAGATTATACTTTCCGTTCATGCTGTCTTTGGTTTATCCTTCTGGTCACAACTGAACTAATTTGTTACTAGGTTCGCAACACCTAATACATACTTGCATGTATATTAGTTCTCCGCAACAAACAGTATTTAACTATTATCATTCTAATTATTTGACATAATTTAAATTTCCCTTAATGCATCTTCTCGCGCACACATAGGCGGCCTTTTTGGTGGCCTCTGTCTCTGCTGTGTTTAATTGATAATAATTTACTTAACACGGTAAAGCGTCTGTCCTTCCATCTACAAGTTTTGTTTGCAAGTTGGTTAGCACCAAACTCTTAGCCAGCAGTAAAATTAAGCAAGATCGTCATCCTTAAGACATGTAGGTAGTCACAGTAGGCACCGCCACTACACCACAAATCAACTACACGGTCAATTGATGCTGTAAACCGTACATGTATCCGTCACCGTTTGGTTTAGAGTATGGTTGTATATTTCATGGTTATACACTATTATTCGACAATCGGGATGCTGCTCAGGCCACCTTAAGTACATTAACAGACGTTGTTCCGTCTTTCGGTATGAAATTCGCACCATCTAAATGTAAGATACTGTTACAGGATCACCCACCACTCACTCCAACGCTGCGACTGCAGAATGAAGATCTAGACATAGTCGACAGGTTTGCATATCTTGTGAGCTCTATTAGTAACTTAGACAATATGTCCGACGACGTGAGAAAAAGAATCGCGAAAGCTAGAGTAGCTTTCTCGAGCTTTCTTTATTTATGGAGGAACGCGAATATTTCAGTCTTAAAAGACGTGTTTACAATGCATCTGTACGCACAGTCTAACTATACGCTAGTGAAACTTGGCCTCTTAGAGTTGATGATTTGAGACGCTTACAGGCATTCGATCATCGTTGTTTGAGAAGTATAGCACATGTAGGTTACCAACAACGAATAACTAATGTTGATAGCCGTAGACGTATTTTTGCATCTGCCAATAAGTGCTCCCCGTTAGAAAAACAAATAAGGCTCCATCAACTTCGTTGGCTCGGTCACGTTTTGCGTATGCCCTCATTTCGATTGCCCAGTAGAGCTCTGTTCTCTCATCCAGCACCAAATTGGCGTAAGAAACAAGGTGGGCAGATTTTGACATGGCAGAAACAATTGAAGTCACTTACATCCAAATTGGGTAGTATAGGACCCACTCGTCTGCCAGGATAGGGTCCTCG
Organism: Eudiplozoon nipponicum; assembly: GCA_029291075.1. Classification (NCBI taxonomy): domain Eukaryota; kingdom Metazoa; phylum Platyhelminthes; class Monogenea; order Mazocraeidea; family Diplozoidae; genus Eudiplozoon; species Eudiplozoon nipponicum. The sequence continues at coordinate 64,227 of JAQBSW010000995.1, read as the reverse complement.
TGCGCATCATAGTTCTTGGTTAGAAACCCTTAGCGATATGGCATCGAATCGAGCTCAGTGGCGATCTTGTTGCAGATGTCTAGTAAAATCAACTTCGTAACTTTCTTTTCTTAGTAAGGCAAAGTTAGCTGCGAGGTTTGTTCTGTTTATGACGTGGTACAGTGAAATCCACAAGGAAGATGTATTTCTGAAGTTGCCTTGCCCAAATGCCAACTTGGCCATAATGGTGTTGAGGAGAGGTTTAGTTCGCGTCATTTCTGTGAGTTATCAAGATAAATTTACTCATAATGGCTAGGTATTCCTTACCTCTCTATCTCTGTCTGTTTCTCTCTACTTATGCCTCTGTCTCTGTCTCTCTCTCACTCTCTCATAAATCTCACTAATAATTTGTCTAAAATATCATTTCTGGTTTCATTTATATAACTTTTTCACTCCTTATGGTTATATGGCAGTGAAACATTAGTCACTTTTGACTTTTGTATGGCTGAATATGATGATGATGATCAGAGTATGGTCTTTAATACAATCATTTCAGCTACTATAGTAGTGTTGACCCCACCCGCTCCCATTAGCTATTAGGATTAACCACTATATTGCTGGAAAATGAAAATTTTGTTATCGGAACGACCTTCCATTTTCGTTGAGTATTTTAGCATTTTTCGAGTGGACAACTATTTGACAACATAATTTAGCCAAAGTCGTCTAACATTGTTTTTTACACTTGCAAGTCAAGGACAATGTATGCGAGACTGCTAGAGGTGAGAGCCGCATATCTAACTTTGATTTCCATATATATATTCAATGTGGTTTGATCCTCGATAGTCAGTTTGTCGTCGTAATCTGATGATGATTATGGAAGGTCGAAACGCGTCAGTGTATTGCGACTAGCGGTAGTTTTGTTATATTGTTCGACGTCTGGCTAAATACAATGGGATTGGTGTTTACTTCAAGCTCGCAAACTTGATTTAAAGAATTGTTACCACCATCCGCGTAATCAATTATTGTAAAATTGTATTTCCTATATTTGTATATGTGGCGAAAGCGGCAAGCAGTTAATATTCGTGACTGCATAGAAATTGTGTAGCCGACATTTCCAGTCAAGTTCAATTTATGCGAGACTGCTAGAGGTGAGAGCAGCGTATCTAAATTTGATTTCCATATATATTCAATTCAGAAATTGTTGTAATTCTCAATTTCGGTGAACTATAGCATAAATTGATATCCATCAGGTTGGTATCATGTACCGACTCCGAAACCATAATGTTAGTACCATGTACCTTTTCGGTACAATAATGTTGGTATCAGTTACTAACACAATAGCCATAGTGTTAGTATCCTTTACAGATTCGGTATATATATTATATAGTGTGAGTTAGCATTGAAGTCGTATTGTCGTTGACTTCAGATTATGTTAGCTTCACTATTACAGGTTTACACATTCGTCTAGGAGATTGTACCGTCCTATTATTATTCCACATTCTTCTACCGAATATATAGTGGTTAAAGGGCGTAATACCGGCTCCTACTGATGAGTCGCCAGTAAGCACGAAACGAATGTGCATGAGATTATACCTTCCGTTCAAGCTGCCTTTGGTTTATCCTTCTGGTCACAACTGAACTAATTTGTTACTAGGTTCGCACCACCTAATACATACTTATACCACATGTCGATCCTCGATAGTCAGTTTGCCGTCGTACTCTGGATGATGATCATGGAAGGTCGAAACGCGTCAGTGTTGACTGGCGGTAGTTTTAGTCGTGTTGTTCGAGACTGGTTAAATACAATGAGATTGGTGTTTACTTAAGCTCGCAAACTTGATTTAAAGAATTGTTACCACCACCCGCGTAATCAATTATTGTTAAATTGTATTGCCTATATTTGTATATGTGGCGAAAGCTACAAACAGTTAATGTTCGTGACTGCATAGAAATTGTGCAGCCGACATTTCCAGTCAAGTTCAATGTATGCGAGATTGCTAGAGGTGAGAGCCGCATATCTAAATTTGATTTCCATATATATTCAATGCGGTTTGATCCTCGATAGTCAGTTTGCCGTCGTACTCTGATGATGATCATGGAAAGTCGAAACGCGTCAGTGCGTTGCGGCTGGCGGTAGTTTTGTTATGTTGTTCGACCACTGGTTAAACAAAATGGGATTGGTGTTTACTTCAAGCTCGCAAACTTTATTTTTTTTAAATATAAAACGGTTTTTAAGTTTACGATATCACCTGACTATTTAACGAGCAGAGATTGAAGCCAGGTTCGTCAAGGCGAGCACACATATATACTACGAAGATATGATCTTGATCGTGGAAACTTAGTAGTTAAAAATATAAAAAATAGATCATAATCAATTATTTTTTAATCATATACAACAAAGCAAAATTAGCATTAGCCGGACTGAAAATCTATACGATTGTCAAGCGCCAAATTTATAGCTAAAAGCATCCGCTTAGTTACACCAAATAGCAAGAATTAGTATAATAATTCTACTAATGTAGCAAAACATCAGTCAATCAACATTTACTATATTTAACGTCATACACTCGATAAATATATTTATTTGTGTACTGCTTTTAGTTTATAAATATATTTGTTAATTAGTGCAGATATACACATAGTCTGAGAATAACTAATTATTGCGAAATTAGGTTTGTAAAATCGGCAATCACTGAAATAAGGCTTCAAATTTTAATCTTATTTATTAACAGAAATACTACAACTAAGGTTACCAGTAAAACACATTGAGAAATCTTACTGATTAGCGTTAGTGCGAGCCTGCATATTGCTCAACTAAGTGAGTCATCACAACGCTTAGAGTGTAATACATAGATTACACAGTTTATCGAAAATAAGACCCACACTCTTCGGTACCTTCCTGTATTTAAATATTTTGATCAGAACGCTTATTTTTTTAAAGAGGAAATCCGTGTAGTTAATCATTTCTAATACCCATTTGCATAAATCGAGAAAGACAGTTAAAACGTTTACGGTCGCTGCGGTCAAAATCCCGAGTCTGTCTCTCTGTTCATAAATTAAAAATTTTAAACTGTTGAATGCTTTATATGTGCGTTGACAGGTTAAGGATCGAGAAATGGCCACAATGGAAATGCTTAAGAAATTCAAGTCAAAATTGTCTACAGCATTAACACAAGATGCTGGTGATGATCAACAGGACAACACAGATAAATGGTAAGCTTCATGGGTATTGCAATACGAATTGCACTGGGCAGGGACAAACGATTGCTCAGCTCAAATTGACGGAGCAAGAAAACAACATATATGCAATTTTAACTTACTATTTACTTGCATTAAATATGTAGAGTCATGTATGAACTTAAACGCCCATTATATATTTTACAATAAAGCTTTCTGAAAAAGGAAAACATGATAAAGTAGAATCCACGTGGAGCAAATTGTTACACAAAAATAATAGTCCATTATGTTGTTCTGCTATTTAATTTAATTTCAAAGGCCAACTATACAAGCAAATAGGTAACTGGCTGGATTTTTCTCCGATTCAGACTTATACTCTTCTGCACGGTTTACTGAAGGACGAAACACAATCAATAATTATGTTAATGATGTATACCTAATTTCCGAAAAACATAAATAGTTTCATGAATAATCGTTATGAAAGCATTCATAAATTGCATGATAATACTCTGTTAATTTTCATTTTCGTGTATAAAGTTAAAATGGTGAAGAATGGCTCTTTGCGCATAAACTTCCACCGCGCTGTATTCACACTTTACCTGTTACTTTCTCATCAGGTAAAATGGAGTTTTATTGAAAGCTCGGTTGTGCCCCATATATTATTGGCAAGCATAAACTAAATTATGCAATGGTTGCGGTTGTGAATGTGTGCACCGCAGGCAAGAAGACAATGTATATTCACTTGTCGTATAATGGAGAAAAGTCGAAACCGGGAGAGAGCGACATAGTTTTCTTTTACAGCCCGCACATGTATATTATTAACAATATCGAGTTCATTCTGCTTCGGTTTTTGCAAAGTATAAAACATTTTGTTCCGAATTGTGTAAACTAGATAAGCGAAATCAAGCTCCTGGAGGTACCGACATATCTGTCTGCCTATTCCGTTTTTATTTGAATCAAGGTTGCGATCTTGATATTATATATCCATCAGTATAAATTAAGCAGAAAAGGCATTTGATATAGTGGAGCGGTTTCGTTCTTATTGAGAACTTCCATAATCTACCACGGACAGGACACGAACCTGGGCACATCTGCTTTGGAATCTGTTGTTCTAATCATAGCCAACCTGCTGCACACTGCACACAACTTTCGGTTATATACTAACGAACGTTTCTTTATTAGCCTTTCCTTAAGGTGGAGCATAAATGACATCACAACTAACCATCCGCAGCCTGTCATTATAGAATTGGTATTTAATTGAACATTTAGAACTTTGCGCAAACGTAGGCAATTGTTACGACAAGCCCTTGAGTTCGCATTATTAGATTTTATCTCTTCACATTAATTTTGGTTCTAGTTGCTTACTATTTAATTACAGTAAAATAGATGAAAACTTGATCAAAGCGTTACATATTCAATTGCTAATTATACAACTTCATAAATTTTTATATAATAATTCGGATGACTTAATGTAAGTTCCCATGACTAACAGCAGCTTATTTTTGAGAAAAATTTTGTTCTAATTTCATAGATAATGGTGTCTTGGTTAAATTTTACAATCTTGATAGCACTTACAGCAGGCTTTTGCATAGTTGTCCAAATATGATAAAACAAAGTAAATTTGCATTATTCAGGTCGATAAATCAGCACTCGTGAGGAACAACTTTCACCGGGTTTTCACAGTTCTATTTTTCTGTGATTAAATAACCACAATATGGGCGCCAAACACATTCAACAATGACACCTGACTGATCATAAATGGAAAACTGTTCCTCGCAAAACTGACTTCACAAGAGCCCACGTCGATAGAGCAGAATTAACCGGCCGTTTGATAAATAGTAAAACTGCAGTCGGCCATGAACTTATGCCAATGGAATATACAATTTCTTAGATAAATTTGGACATGTTCCATTAAAATTTGATAAAGTTAAAATAAAATTCGGCTGTGTAACTATAAGTCTTTTTATGAAATGTTTTATTATTCCTCTAATTTTCTTAGAGAATATTTCTTATCGAACTGTTTTATCATTTTTGCTTTTTACCGAAATAGGATGTGCGGTAAACTCATTAGCGAGGAGGCTCAACCGGTTAGAGTTTTGGATCCCAGTCTGGCGCATCCAGAGCGTTACGATTTGTATGATCCTCGCAATCCGCTGAACGTAAGAAAACGCAGCGCAGCTGGGCACGAGAAAGATACAATTTTAAATAAGATTAGCAAACATCAATGAGTTATGCAAAGAAATTCTTTCGCTGACTTTCATATGAATCAGAACAGTATAAACCTACAATAAAATGTTTGAGGATGCTTGCGGGTCCTTACAAGCATCCAAAACTTATCGAATATTGTAAATTGACACTATTTTATGTTGATCATTCTACACATTAAAGATATTTGCTACTTAATCAAAATTATGCTAACTAATATTTGTGGTGGTTGTCAGCAACGACTAATTTACTTTTACTTATTTTTAATAACAGATCTTGCAACACTTGAATTCTTGCATCAAACTTTTACACATTCTAAAACTAGATTTTTTCTAGAAAGTTTGTAATATTGAATAATATTATGACCAAATACTTGCAGATGTTTACATTGTACAAAAAACCCGGTGGAAATATACGACCAACAAAAACAAAATCCTTTTATAGAGAGTATATAATTCAATTTTTACATCCTGTACAAAGAATTTCATAATTTCATTAAAATTTGTCACTAAAAATTACCTTTAAATTGATCAAACTGGTATTTTCAAGAAAAATCTGTTGGCAAACACAATATATGTATATGCTTGCGCGTGAATGTATGCGATTGTAGTCATACAACAAAAATAATCATAATAAAAAAACCCTATACGAAGAGTATTCTGTCTAAAGTCGAGATCAACACAGAAAAATAAAGAAAATGGATGCTTTTCATGGAAATTGATTAGAAAGCAAACATACAATTGTAGGTGTACGCAAGAAATGTAAAAGATTCATTTACATAAATCTGTGCCTTCGCAAGCATAGATGATCATTTGAAATTCAGAGTATGTCACACACTTATGGCAGCAGTTTTAGGCCAACCATTTTCAATACCTGATCGATACATAATTTAGTTAAATGTTTTAGCGTTCCATTTATTTTGTTACGGCGAAATAGTAAATATGCTACTGTAATTTAGGTATAGCAAACCAAGTAACAAATTAGTTCAAATAGTACCTGAATGATAAGTCACAATCAACATGAACATGCTTACTAACGAGGAGCCGGTACTACGCCATATTTCCAGTCCCACAACAACCAAATTTACGTAATGGGTAAAGCGCGTAGTACTGTTTCCTAGAGTGGCTCACCAGTGTGTACGAAAGTGGTTTAGAATTATGGCCCTATTTAAACTAAGTTGTTACTAGGCTAAATTTCTTAGTTGTACGTTATGTAGGTAGAGTATTATATTAATATATGTTTGGAATATAAGAAATATTAGTGGTATAGTTAGGCTAGTTAAGAAAATCAGGATTTAAGCAATTGTAGTGGCACCAATCAATTCTGATAAATTATTGGTATTCAAATTTAAGAAAACCGCGTGTTTTCTAAACAATTGCCACAAACCAACAAATTGATATACCATGTTCTTTTATTTGATAATGTCTACATAAGAAACACCATTTGCAAAAATATTTTTAGCAATACACGCAGTATACGAAAGAGAGGGAACGAAGAAATTATTATTGATGAAACAAAACAAAACTTGCATTGGGAATGAAAAAAGTATTCAACTCAACACAGAACATAATTCAAATGCACTTCATGTTGTTTTACATATAAAAGATAGCACACGTTTGCGTGTGTTTAATTTCAGCACAACTTAAGACGAAGAAGCACCTAGAAAAATCAAATATAATTTTAATTAAGTAAACCAGAAATTACCATGTTTGGATTACGCCAATAACCGCCACTGCCAGGTATGATAGGCGTGTAGAATATACTATGTAGAATATATATAATGTGCTCAAAAACTGAATAGATTCCTCCATAGTACCTAAATGTAGTTGTCCTTTGCAGTTTAGTAATTTAAATTGTCTTCAGGGCTTAATTAGGACTTTCGTGGGCGTCAAGGCGTAATTGATGGTAGTGTTTATCTGCTAAGTGACTGTTCTGCATGTACAAAAACTTTATTTAAGAAGCTTCCGACCCTACAAAATCAAGAATTTCTTAATTTGCCAGCAATGTTAAAATAATTCACCTTCCGCGACAGTGAGCAAAACAAATTCTATAAACTGAAACGTGATAAGACATTATGTCCACATGCGCAATTATAAAACCAAGAAAAACGTTTTAAAAGTTATCTATATGCGTTATGAAACAGCATAAAGCAAATATCTCTTACATTCATCGCCCAAATTACATTACACGAAATGAAATCTGCTTCCTTTAACTATTAACCGATATATAGTGGAATATATTTTGATGTTGTGCTAAACAATTTGTCTTGTCTAGTCTCTACACACGGAAAAATTAGTCAAGAAAAGCACCCTTGGCAATTGGCATTGCATGTCGATAAAAATTTACAAAATATTATAAATCGTCCGATGTTAGTGTGAACGTAATTGAGCTGAAATATGTCATTTACTTTTTACACAAATATTTTTGTCAAAATCATCTTTATGAATAATGAATGCAGTATTTTGAAACCATACCGCACGATGTTCCTGTTGACCAACTGTGTGTGTTCATTAGTGAATGAAAAATGTAATTTATTTGGAATTGATGGGCATCATCAGGAAGTGCTTATTTAAAATCTCATTAGAGATTCGAACAATTTTGAACATTTTTCATAAATTAACTTAAACTGTACTCGTTAATGGTATACCGTAAATATCGTCAAAATTACCGTTCAAAAATGCAATAACACAACATATAACCAGTTTGTCAATCAACCGACAAAACAACGGAAAGACATGTTAAAGCCGTGTATTTGTACATTAAAAATATAATCGCATATTTTGCCGGTTAACAAACCATTCCAATTTTAATGAACACAAATCGCACATATTCAAGATAGAAACTAAATTATGTATTTAAGCCTCTTAATACATTTTTGAAACAGTCACTAACGCTATTTTAAATAACACTTATTTACTAGTGACCTACAGATCGTATCTCTCTACTTGTGAAAAATTACGCTCAATTATTGATAAATTTCCTATATTTGAGTCTATTCAAGATATAATTTAGATGAAATCAAACCTATTCAATTCGGCCATAGTGATTTCCACCATACAGTATATTACTGAAAAGCCACAAGACCTCTTTAAGAATTTTAAGAAAAGTCTAATAGTGTTTTGTCCATCTACCGTTAACCCGAAAAATCGTAAAAAAATCATCTAAGGAACACTTTTAATTAGTCATTTTGATAGGCGGTGACTAACACTATTAGCTTTCAAACAAAATACGATTTTTATCATTGACGACAACGATTAAGCAGTTATTTCAAACTTTTCAAGTAATATTTAAAAGTAAAACCAATATATGAAACGTGTGACAAGTCTTGTTACTCAATTGATACTCTGTAACAAAACGGAAAAGACAACTGTGCAGAAAAGACACTCAATGCCATAGAGAACTGAATCTTCTTTCTTGAATATGTTCGCACTAAGTAATAGAAAAAGGGTGGCATATCACGCTCATAAGCTTTTAGGCGCAAATTTGTATGCAACATTTGATAAATAGATAACGAAAAGGAATAAAACGCCGCAATATTTGATTGACTAACTACACACCACTACTCAATTACTGGTGCTATTATAAAACAGATTATAATAAACTTAGCAAGCCACGTAAATTTATACAAACCAAATCTAAATCAATTTAACCTCACCACATGTAAAAGATAACGCATCTCTTTAACTAGGTCAATGCCAAAAGAATACGAAGATCAGTAGCACTGACACTAGAACTTTCTCCAATAAAGAGTATTTAAAAAATATTTGGCATACTCAAGTAGACAAAACCAAATTAAAACACAACGAAATGCGGAACAACACCAAAATCTACAAAATCGGTGCGATACATATTAAGTAAATAGATGCACGTTTATTCATAATTAATTTATGAACAAATGCTGAGGTAATACAAACGCAAAGATAAAGAGTAATGAATAGAGACAGCGGTGTTGCAGTAAATAATAATACGTCTATATAAATTTTACTTATCCCACCCATTCAGCATCCGTGATGAGTAAGTTTTTATGTAGGATTATTCGCAGGAGAGTTGCCACTACCCGTTGAGGGTACGTTATTGGCTAAAATTTAAGAAAACAGCAAAATTAAAAAATTCAACGCTTCTGATAATTTGTCAAACTAGGTAACTAATAAAATGTGAAATCAAATTTCAGATATTAACTAAATGAGAGTTAGCCACAGAATGTCAATTCATGCAAAGATAATATTTTAATAACTAGTAAAACAATGTAGGGGAATTCGAATTATACTTAAAGTGGATAAAAATCATGAAATTGTGACACCATTTTGTGTATGCTTTTCTATTCACTTTTATGCATTTGGCTCGCGACACAAGAGTAAATATATTTCGTATTCTCGAATAACTGATGACGGTACATTAAAACGACACGGACACATTAATTTCAGTGGGTGAGCAAATCTTTTTTATTAAAAATTAAACTAGATTAAAACGGGTTGGAATTATTTACGAATGTAGTCATATGACAAGTAGTAAAATGGTACTTTTAAACATCAGCATAATCAGGTTTTATCACTTACGTTTGGCATGCTCTGGATACGTGTGTTCTGGTATAACTCCTCCGTGTTCTTGAACGATTTGATCTACAACGAACAATTTTGAGAAATAATTTATATTTTTCCAGGTCGAACTTTATAACGAATCATTTACAGAACAAAGTCAATTATTCTTAGAATTAAAAGTAATACTATAGTACGTACAATGCAATAAGGAAACACATATCTTTTCATTATTACAGTGGTGCAAATGGGTTGTTAGAAGTACTGTAGCAATAGAAGGCGCTAAATGCAATCATCTCAATCATCTTTCCTTCTAGTATGGTAATTACAGTGACATTATATATATATATATATATATATATATATATATAGAAAAAATGGAAACGTATCTAAGCGCGATTTTACATGACGCTATGAAAGCCCCGTAGTAATGTCATTAAACGAAAAATATTTTTCCTTGCCCAATACTGGATAACATCGGTTTGTTGAAATAGCTACCAAACATGGCGGCATAAAGCACAGGTAGCATTCATTAAAATTGATAAGCATTTTTTAGAAATCAATCCCATTCTTTCTAACTAGTCGCCGAATAACGTAAAAGAACTACCTCCAGTCGCAACGCACTGATGCGTTTTGACCTTCCATGGTGTTGGAATGTTCGAACATTGCTTGATATCGGCAGCCAAGCAATCACGGCCAAATCTTTATATGACTACCAGATTGAAGTTGCATGCCTGTCTGTAGTCCGACTGCCCGGCACGGGATCAACGAAGATAAAAGTACCGTCGGCAGAATCAACATACTTGATGCATCACAGCGGACCAGTTGACGGGTTCGGACAACACGGTGTAGCCATTTTACTTGGTCCTACAGCGCAGAGAGCCATGCTGGCTTGGAATCCTGTATCACCGAGGATCGCAACGGTCCGACTGAGAGGGAAACCTTTTAACATCACAGTCGTAGCCGTCTACGCACCAACCCTCGCAGCTGATTCAGATGTGAAAGATGAGTTCTACGACCAATTGCAAGAGACCATCAACGGAATTTCCAGAGGCGACATAATGTTTGTTGCTGGTGACTGGAACGCACGAACAGGACCTTCTGACTCATCCACCAGACACATACTGGGAAAGTTTGGTCTAGGTGAGCGCTGCGAGAACGGAGAGCGACTTATCAGCTTTGCAGAAGTCAACCATATGTGCGTTACCAATACGCGTTTCCAACACCCTCGGAAGCATTTGCTCACCTGGTATTCAAACGATGGTCACACAGCCAATCAGATCGACTACATTCTGGTACGGTCGCGTTGGATGTCTTCTGTCGAAGATTGCAGGTCATACCGAGGAGCTGAAACTGGCAACCGAGGAGGGTCCGACCACACTCTAGTACGTGCCAAATTGAGGCTCCATCTCAAGTCCCGACGGCGCCGTCAACCTACGAAACGCCTGAATGTTGCTGCCCTAACGGACCCATCCCGTTGTACAGCGCTATCTGCCTCAATCACTGCAAAGTTGACTGCCGCTGACGGTGGAACTCATGCCGTAGATAAAACCAATGTGGAGCATCAATGGAATAACTTGAAACTCTCTACTCAGCAAGCTGCGCTTGAAACGCTCGGAACCATCAAAAGTCACCATAAAGACTGGATCTCTGAACGCACGATGCGGGCGTCACAAAAAGCAAGAGATGCCCGGATGAATAACGCGCCTAATTATCGCCACCTGAGACGTGAAACCACGAGGTCTGCTCGGGCTGACCGTAAGCAGTACTGGGATGAAATGGCTTCCGCCATGGAATCGGCTGCAAACGTCGGTGATTTCGGGGGTCTCTTCCGTCTTATACGTAAAGCATCCGGTAAGCGCAATGCAGAGACAATTCTACGCAGCGCAACAGGAGACTTGATTTCTGAAGTCAATGGCAAAATCGCAAGATGGGTTGAACATTTTTCGCAGTTATTGAACCGACCATACAGTGGCCGCTCCCCACCGCAACCACCTGCAACATCTACACCCAGCTACGATGTGGACTGCTCTTCCCCAACTGAGGTTGAGATCGCTACGACCATCCAGCGCATGAAGAGCAAGAAATCCCCCGGTGAAGATGGAATTCCTGCAGAGATCTACAAGGCCTGTATAGGCGCACTACTGCCATCAATCCATCGACTGTTCTCTTCTATCTGGGAACAAGAAGCTTGCCCGTCAGACTTCGGAATGTCAATCCTGCTACCGTTTCCCAAAAAGGGTGATAGATCAAGGTGCGAAAACTACCGTGGTATCAGTCTTCTCAACACCGCATCCAAGCTGTTGGCGTCGATTCTATTGAACCGCTTCTGTAATGAGCGGCATGTCCGTACCCGTCCCAATCAGGGTGGATTCCGCCCAGGCAAAGGCTGTGTTGATCAGATCTTTACATTACGGCGAGTTTTGGAACATCGCAACGAATTTCAACAACCAACCGTCGCTTGTTTTATTGACTTTCGAGCTGCTTTTGACTCTGTTGATCGCGACTCCCTATGGAACATCGTGCTGCTCGACGGTATGCCCATAAAACTCGTCAATCTGATCAAGGCCTACTATGCAGCCACGAAAGCCAGAGTACGTGTTTACGGAGAAGAATCGGATGAATTCAGTCTGCACACAGGGGTTCGACAAGGATGTCCCTTGTCACCCATATTGTTCAATTATGCGGTTGACTGGATTCTGAGCAACGCGCTAACTGAGTTCCGAGGCGTTCAAGTATCAAATAACCTATGGCTGACGGATGTTGATTACGCAGACGATGTTGTTCTCCTTGCTGACAGCTTTGGGAGCATGCAAGCCGTTTTGGATCAAGTGGCCCAGTTTTCATCAGCCGTTGGTCTGGAAATCAATGCCGACAAAACGAAAGCCTTCGCCATCGGTGTATCTTCATCTGATGAGCAGCTCACGGTGTACGACAGCTCAATCGAAACAGTCGACGATTGTACGTATCTTGGCTCAAAAATACTTCCAACTGGTCAAGCAAAGAATGAAGTCCGAACACGCATCGACCGTGCCAGACTTGCTTTCTTACAATTGAAGAACTCACTTTGGAGAAGAAGTGAAATCAGCCTCAAAACAAAAATCCGAGTCTACCAGGCTACTGTTCGGCCTGTGCTACTGTATGGCTGTGAGACTTGGCCATTACGTTCTGAGGACTCCAAAAAGCTTGAAGTATTCGACCATTGGTGCCTTAGGTACATCACAAAGACAAAATGGATGGACCGGGTGTCGAACGCATCTGTTCGTCACCAATGTGGGGACATCATGCAACTATCCGTCTGGATCCAACATCGTCGACTTCAATGGTTCGGGCACGTACTACGCAAACCCGAAGACAAAATGGTACGGCAGGTGATGAACCCAGGTCAATGTGTAAACTGGCGCCGCCGCCGAGGCGGACAACTGAAGACATGGCTTGCAACAATCAAATCGGACATGGAACTCCTAGGTTTACGCAATGTTTATGGTCCGCGTCACTGGGAGGGTCATTGGCCCTCTTTATGTTCCGAAATGGCTGCCAACCGCCCGGCATGGAGAGGTTTAATCCGGGATATCAATGGAGCCGGCTTATCCTCTAAAAGGAGCCAGCCGCAGTAAAAAAAAATCATCATCAGAGTACGACGGCAAACTGACTAGCGAGAATCAAACCGCACTACCCATATATGGAGAGCAAAGTTAGATATGCGGCTCTTCAGTCACGTACATAATATGCAAGACTACTAGAGGTGAGAGCCGCATATCGAACTTTGCTTTCCATACATATGCACTGCGGTTTGATCCTCGCTAGTCAGTTTGCCATCGTACTCTGATGATGATCATGGAAAGTCGAAACGCGTCATTGCGTTGCGACTGGCGGTACTTTTGTTATATTGTTACAATGAGATTGGTGTTTACTTCTAGCTCGCAAACTTGATTTAAAGAATTGTTACCACCCGCGCAATCAATTATTGTTTAATTGAAAAGCACTTTTTTGGAATGTTGCATTTTTAATAGGAAATTACATGGTTAGGGTGTATTTAACGTGGAATTTCTTCAATCCAAAAATGCTCATATCTTCAGTAAAATTCATTGATAATATGGAACGAAAGCACTACTGTGAAATTTCAAATCTACTTTTAAAATTCATAACGGGTAATAAATGATATCCGTATGAAGAAAAACAGAGTTAAAAATTGCGAAACTGGATTTTTCTAATTACCCTATCTGCTCGGCGGCTAATACAGGCTGAGTTCCAGTTGTTTTTATTCCTCTGAAATAATACGGATACCAGTAGCAGTTTCCACTACGTTCCACAGTATATCACGTTTTTAAAGACACACAAATGAAGCAAGTGCAATTTTTCGTCTAGCCACATCGTTTATACTTCTGACAGACTTTACACTATACAGGTGTGTGAATGTGCGTTTGTATGTTCATTCAATTAAGTGAATTTGCCATTTACATGCGTAAGATTTTGTTTTAAACTTACCATGTAAAACAACGTAATTGAGTTCGCTATCACATTATAGAGTGTGGGGTCCGATAAATCAGCTAAACTCAAATTATAAAAATTAGAATACAGACGGACCATGTACGTGTGAAAGTTCACTCATACCGCCAAAGTTGTACTTAAGACAAACATGTTTAATAAAAGACTTTGCCACAATTTTAAATAGACACTCGTCACGCACGTGCATTCGTGCGTGTGTAATGATATATAAATAACAGATTGAGTTGAGTATAATTAATACATGTACATCCAATATAAATTAATTTACGCACCTACAATACTCCCAGTTAATAGTATATGGTCTCCATTGCATGACGGGCAAGATCGCATGTAGCAATATATCGATACTTACATACCTTGATTAGATGCATTTTTTCGCCAACAAACCTGAGACTAAAACCATTGCAAGGATTCCATACATTCTTGAATGTTCAAAGAATTCAATATTTCTTTTTGGTTATGGAGTCTAGCGCCTAGGGTTCTTACATTGTACTTTTAAGCTAAGGATTTTGCTTTCCTACTTAGTTTAGAGAATGTTATTACCTTGATACTATGATCTTTCCTAATTTTTTCAGCTATTATGTACCTCAAATTATGATTAAAGTTCCTTATGACATCCATCATTGTTGCTATTATTAAATTAAAAGGATAACTATTAGCCCTGAATATATCGAGCAGTCTGCCTAATTCCACCTTGTCATGCTTAATGTCTGTTAATCCATGGTTCCATATTGTTAACAATTTTAAGATAAGGAATTTACTATGATACAGGTGGTTTGATTTGAAATTAAGGAGTCTTGAGTAAGTATCTTTCCTAAAAATGTCTCTTTCGAATTAACGGCAATTCACTCGATATCTCTCTTTTGTTGTATTTTCACTAATACGGGTGCGTTTGTATGCTGTGTGGTTGGTTTATTTTTCCATGATAGTTTAAACAAGTATAACTTGGCATAACCTTTAAGGCATCTATACGCAAAATTAAAACGTATTATTAAACTTACAAAAGTAACTATGATCCATAGCTTCACGAGCCGTCAACCGCTCCTGGTGGTCATACCTTAAAAGTTTGTCCAAAAAGTCCAGCGCCTCAGGACTAACCAAATGCTGGTTGTCTGGATGGACAAAACGCTCCCATCGCTTACGACTGTGACGACCCAGAATCTCACTGAACTGTCTCTCCAGTTCAATATTATATTTGCTGATGTAAGCATACAGCTCTTCCGTGCCCAAAACTTTGGCGATCCTTACCAATTGATCATAATTGTCATGGCCGTGGAAAAATGGTTCCTTCTTGAATATCATACTTGCAAACATACAACCAAACGACCACAAGTCCAACGAGTAGTCGTAAACCTAATCAAAAGAAGAACAAATAGCAATTCAAGCACCATGATTAGTGTCGGACGCAAAGACCGTGTATGATCTCGGCATTAGAAGCCAATACTACCTTCGTATGTGATAATAAGAAATAACAAGTCTGCACGATAAGCGGTAATTAGAACAAAAAGGAAACTAATGAAAAATTAGCTAAAGGTAGCATTATATTCAGGGAAAATGTTTAATCGAATTGCCAGAAAACTGAATTGCTCCACAAACCCATAAGTAGATAAATTTTTATGTCTCCACTTGCACAGAATGCTCTTCAATACTAACATTAAACATTCGACCAAAGAATATGATTCTGAGGTGCTAATGGACAGTTTCATTAAGATATCGAAACACGTTCCCTGTATTTTCAATGATCGTTTCATACATATTATTACATATGTATATATACATATGTTATGATTATAAGGCGTATATATATATATATATACCGTAAAGGGTACCAATGTTATGGTTAAATCACTTCGATTATATTCAAAATCGGCTTTCCGTGTTTCTTTCTTACATGCGAGACATTTTTATTATCACAAAAAATACAATGTAATTCAATTAGGTAACAATTTTCCTTTATATAATTCAATCTCAAGCAGATACAAATACAATGCCTCAAACAGATCTTTTGCATTTTTATAACTTTGCGACAATCTAGAGATGACCAACGATAAAAAGTACTTTGCTTGTAATGCTAAAACGTGTTTCAGATAGTGTTGAAAATAAAGTTTCTCAATCTGCCGATGTAGAATTTGTTCCATTATCACAAATCTATCATCACATTCGTACTTGCGAAAAAGGAATGCTATAAAATCTTTCTTGTTTATCCTTATTTGGGCTTCTTTTCGACGGCAATGACATTTCCTTAGAAGCGATTAAATAGTTATTCACAATAGTAAAGTAATTCTCATTTAAGTTACAGCGAGATAGCCTACGGAATAACTTTTACATAACCAAATTTTGGAGTTTTATTCGACTATTAATGATAAAATATAGTAAATCCCGGTAATATACATTATTGTGAATAACGATAAGTAGAAATAGGTTAGTTTGATAGGTCTAATGAGGCTATGACAAATAATTGTTCGAGGTATTTTGCTGGCATAAAAGTTATCTTAAAATACAAACTGAGAATATATTTCATAAGAAAAACTAAATGTAATTGCAAAAAGATAAAAATTTATTTTCTTCAAGATTCTAATTGAAAGATATCTAAAATGCAGAAAATGCACAGTAATAATATTAACAATAAAGCAGTTGAATCATGGGCTTCCAGTAAAAATTAAAATATGTTCACAAACTTAACATACAGAGATAAAGTTATACAATTTCAAAAGCATACCTGATAGTCTAACAGAAGTTCAGGTCCTTTGAAGTATCTTGATGCTACTCGAACATTGTATTCTAAGCCGGGATGATAGAATTCTGCTAATCCCCAATCGATTAGGCGAAGCTAAAAATAATTTTAAAATTATATCATGGACATAAATGAATTATATACCTTTCATCCAGGAACGAAATATATTTTATTGTTCGATTTAAAGAAATATTAAAATGCTCAAAAAAACAATTAAATCAAAACTAACTGCACAGCTTACAAATCATTGTTTTACTGTATTTATATAGGAATAATTAAAGTTCCTTTCTAGATAATTAGAAAGAATTATCGGAAGAAATAAAGAAGTACATAACATAAGCGCAATCAAAGAAAATTCCGGCCTAACAAGGAGCAATCTTGTTATTAATTTTGCAATTCTAATTTCACAGTAGGCATTAATAGAACTAATAATAAAGTGAGTTTAAAATAAATTTAATTTAAAAAAGAAAATAAACAATGGAATCAATCGAATTTCAGCTATGGAAGTTGTCATCAATCCCACTATCCTCAAAATCTTCATTTTCATTCTCAATATTAACACCGTAGTTATCCTTATCAACAACGTCGACATTATCATCTTCTTCATCCAGTGCACCAATACAACTACTAAAAACTGAGCTTTGTTGCCAACAAGTTTTGCTAAATTCCTATTAATTTTTTGTTCCAACTATTTCGTCTTTCATCTATAAAACACGATGCTTAACTTCCACACTTCCATGATAAAAAAGGAAATAATATAAACACATTTTTAAAACAAAACTAATAATTAAATATTAAATATTTTAAAAGCAGATTTATAAAGGGGTGGATCTAGCCTAGATGGGGATATTCACCTAGACAACACAGAAAGAAGACCGACTAAAAATTTAAGCAAAATCTAGAAAATGTCAGCCCATGAGCAAGAGAATATCTGCAATAGGGCTTCCTTGAACTTTCACTGTATCGCTTCATAAACTCAGCTACCCAAATGCAACTATAAAATAATACCGCAAATCTGCAACAAGAACTCGTTTGAGTAGGATTCGATGTTACTGTGAAGCGCACCGTAGACAAACCGGTCCTATACTACTCATCTTGAATGTTGTTGACTGCAACTGTTTTTGCTGTCAAAATTTGTATGTATTGTCTTACACCTTTACGCTGTTGTCAGAGAGAATATTTCTCTATTTGATAATCGAACAGAAAAAATATGTAAATAAGAATCTGCCAGCTCAATTGATGGGACCTTAAATATATGTCTAACGAGAAGCACATAATGAAGCATCCAAACATAATCTACGGATGCCAGAGTTGTGTTTTCGTTGTTGCAAAATTATATTAGATATTATCACACAACGATTTTCGAATGACTGTATTCATGTAAGATTAACCACTGCAGGACCGAGACTCACTAGTGTATACCAAAACTGCATATAAATATGCATTTACAAAAAATATATATGTTAATGACGAATGGATAAGACAACTGTAGCTCTACTGAGGCCCATACTCATGTCCTTCCACAACTGACTAGATATATGGACATGTCAACCACTTTCACGTCTTAAAACTGAAGCTACAGATTTTAAGCGAGCTATAGGTAATCAGATAAAAAAAATTTACATTAAGAGTGCAAAAAACGAAACAGCGACTGCTAACCTACTCAATGTCACCTAGGCAGAAGCTCAGTTGTATACTAACAGAACTAAATCTTCTACATAGTAAGTCAACTAATTCATCACCTAAGGGAAATTCGACGCAGGCCTTATAAGCATATTGGAAACTAAAATTCATAGCAGAATAATTTAAAATTTAACGTTCCTGACTTAGTTAATTCTTTTGATAATTAATTATAGACACATACGCAACCAGAGGTATGTGTTAATAGCTCACATAACATAGAAAAATTTTACAAACCAGCCGCATTCTTATAGGTTATCCAACAGTGCCTTTAGATTCACTGCTTCACACTCACCCTTTATGTCTATAAAGATGTCTAATATGGAATGGAAATATAAATTGTGCTGTGTATATAAAATTGAGATCTACCAAACCTCGTCCTGGTCAGCATCCAGTTTGCATTCTACAGTATGTGATTCACGCGAATCGCTGGGACGGCGTAAGTTAATCGAAGCAAATAACCTAGATTCGACTGCAGTGATGTTTTGCAAATAGATTGATGGTCTATTCCCCCGGAAACTGACACGATTTCCTTATTACGTTTCTTTCGAAAGATTTTAATCAACGCGCTAGAATTAATGGCATTACCTTCCTTGATATTAGACCATTGGGTCCTGATTCTTCGCAACATTTATGAGAAGGCGTTTCATATTTAGAATTCCAATGATAATCGCGATTTTTTGAAATTTTGTTGCGGTGTGTACAATTCAATTAATTCAATGCCGCGTTTTGCGTACGCGGGTAATAGTTGCACACGGGCAGTTACACAAAGATCCGATTCTTCACACTTTCCGATTTTGTTTTGTCTTTGATCGGGTTGAATTCTTTTTTTTCAACTGGAAATGCGGTTCTATCACATCTTTGTTTACTGGCGACGTTTCGGTGCCTACTTTCCAGCACCATCCTCAGGCAACACAACACAGTACAAACTTCACAATAGCAGATTTAAGCAAATGTGGTAACCTCGTTCCAAAACCATTCTATTTATATATAATTGACTCAACACTATTTTTAATCATAGAATTTGTCTCAGTAACTAAACTCAATATATAACTATTTATAATTAGCAGACCAATCATTACCTCACCTATCTCAAATTCCCGGTATACGTAATCTCATCTCGTATGCAGAATATTGTAGGGGAGAGAGACAGTATCGAACCTTTTGTTATTTGTTATAACTGTATTGCTACTATGTCACGGTAATCAAAATTCAAAAATGATAAAAAACTAAAACCTTGAATGTCATATATTGTATTTTATTTAAAGCCGGGAACTCTAATGTATACAATGGTGTATGAGGTATTGCGCACATAGCAACAAATTAGTTCAAATATGGAGCAGCAAGTTACGTAGATGGATGGAGAGTGAATGTCATAACGACGCTTAGGTGAAAGATTAAAGAGAGAAAGATAGAGATAGTATGGACAACTAACGTTTTTCAAAAAACTAATCGTAAGCACAATGCGAAGTTAATCAACTCATAGAAATAATTGCATAAGACTATTTGCTCATATGACTAAAATAATTCATTATATCTATATACATATATATCTAAATATAATATCGTAACACCTTTTATAAATATATATATATATATATTAAGAAGAAGGACCATTGTTAATTGTTAAACATGAATATTTTCTATTCTTACTATATATTTATTACGTTAGTCACACCTTATATCAATATATAAAATACATGTCAATATGTATAAAAACATATATATGGATATAAGCAACAGTATGAGTCCAACATCCCTAATCCTATATATATATATATATATATATATATCATTAGTAATAAATATTTATTAGGTTATGCACATAACCTTATAATTAATTATATTAAAATACATATCATATATAATAATATATATAACATATATATATATATATATATATATATATATATATATATATATATATATGTCCATATAATATATATATGATATAGTATAGGTGAGCGTAACATAGTCTTATGCAATTATTTCCAATAGTTGATTAACTTCGCATTGTGCTTACGATTAGTTTTTTGAAAAACGTTAGTTGTCCATACTATCTCTATCTTTCTCTCTTTAATCTTTCACCTAAGCGTCGCTATGACATTCACTCTCCATCCATCTACGTAACTTGCTGCTCCATATTTGAACTAATTTGTTGCTATGTGCGCAATACCTCATACACCATTGTATACATTAGAGTTCCCGGCTTTAAATAAAATACAATATATGACAGTCAAGGTTTTAGTTTTATCATTTTTGAATTTTGATTACCGTGACATAGTAGCAATACAGTTATAACAAATAACAAAAGGTTCGATACTGTCTCTCTCCCCTACAATATTCTGCATACGAGATGAGATTAGTATACCGGGAATTTGAGATAGGTGAGGTAATGATTGGTCTGCTAATTATAAATAGTTATATATTGAGTTTAGTTACTGAGACAAATTCTATGATTAAAAATAGTGTTGAGTCAATTATATATAAATAGAATGGTTTTGGAACGAGGTTACCACATTTGCTTAAATCTGCTATTGTGAAGTTTGTAATTTCAAATATGTATTAGGTTTTGCGAACCTAGTAACAAATTAGTTCAGTTGTGACCAGAAGGATAAACCAAAGGCAGCATGAACGGAAAGTATAATCTCATGCACATTCGTTTCGTGCTTACTGGCGACTCATCAGTAGGAGCCGGTATTACGCCCTTTAACCACTATATATTTGGTAGAAGAATGTGGAATAATAGGACGGTACAATCTCCTAGACGAATGTGTAAACCTGTAATAGTGAAGCTAACATAATCTGAAGTCAACGACAATGCAACTTCAATGCTAACTCACACTATATAATATATATACCGAGTCTGTAAAGGATACTAACACTATGGCTATTGTGTTAGTAACTGATACCTTTTTGAAATCGATGAGTACCGGATACTAACACTATGGCTTCCGAGTCGGTACATGATACCAACCTGATGGATATAAATTTATGCTAAGGTTCACCCAAATTGAGAATTACAACAATTTCCGAACACCTGTTACTCCAGTTAAACCATACACTCTGGCCTTCATCGATATCAGTTATCACATTTCGCGGTAAGCATGACATCATTCAATTCAATATATTACAGTTAAATACTGTTTGTTGCGAAGAACTAATATATATGCAAGTATGTATTAGGTTTTGCGAACCTAGTAACAAATTAGTTCAGTTGTGACCAGAAGGATAAACCAAAGGCAGCATGAACGGAAAGTATAATCTCATGCACATTCGTTTCGTGCTTACTGGCGACTCATCAGTAGGAGCCGGTATTACGCCCTTTAACCACTATATATTTGGTAGAAGAATGTGGAATAATAGGACGGTACAATTCGTCTAGAGATTGTACCGTCCATTATTCCACTTCTTCTACATATATAGTGGTTAAAGGGCGTAATACCGGCTCCTACTGATGAGTCGCCAGTAAGCACGAAACGAATGTGCATGAGATTATACTTTCCGTTCATGCTGCCTTTGGTTTATCCTTCTGGTCACAACTGAACTAATTTGTTACTAGGTTCGCAAAACCTAATACATACTTGCATATATATTAGTTCTTCGCAACAAACAGTATTTAACTGTAATATATTGAATTGAATGATGTCATGCTTACCGCGAAATGTGATAACTGATATCGATGAAGGCCAGAGTGTATGGTTTAACTGGAGTAACAGGTGTTCGGAAATTGTTGTAATTCTCAATTTGGGTGAACTTTAGCATAAATTTATATCCATCAGGTTGGTATCATGTACCGACTCGGAAACCATAGTGTTAGTATCCGGTACTCATCGATTTCAAAAAGGTATCGGTTACTAACACAATAGCCATAGTGTTAGTATCCTTTACAGACTCGGTATATATATTATATAGTGTGAGTTAGCATTGAAGTTGCATTGTCGTTGACTTCAGATTATGTTAGCTTCACTATTACAGGTTTACACATTCGTCTAGGAGATTGTACCGTCCTATTATTCCACATTCTTCTACCAAATATATAGTGGTTAAAGGGCGTAATACCGGCTCCTACTGATGAGTCGCCAGTAAGCACGAAACGAATGTGCATGAGATTATACTTTCCGTTCATGCTGCCTTTGGTTTATCCTTCTGGTCACAACTGAACTAATTTGTTACTAGGTTCGCAAAACCTAATACATACTTGCATATATATTAGTTCTTCGCAACAAACAGTATTTAACTGTAATATATTGAATTGAATGATGTCATGCTTACCGCGAAATGTGATAACTGATATCGATGAAGGCCAGAGTGTATGGTTTAACTGGAGTAACAGGTGTTCGGAAATTGTTGTAATTCTCAATTTGGGTGAACCTTAGCATAAATTTATATCCATCAGGTTGGTATCATGTACCGACTCGGAAGCCATAGTGTTAGTATCCGGTACTCATCGATTTCAAAAAGGTATCGGTTACTAACACAATAGCCATAGTGTTAGTATCCTTTACAGACTCGGTATATATATTATATAGTGTGAGTTAGCATTGAAGTTGCATTGTCGTTGACTTCAGATTATGTTAGCTTCACTATTACAGGTTTACACATTCGTCTAGGAGATTGTACCGTCCTATTATTCCACATTCTTCTACCAAATATATAGTGGTTAAAGGGCGTAATACCGGCTCCTACTGATGAGTCGCCAGTAAGCACGAAACGAATGTGCATGAGATTATACTTTCCGTTCATGCTGCCTTTGGTTTATCCTTCTGGTCACAACTGAACTAATTTGTTACTAGGTTCGCAAAACCTAATACATACTTGCATATATATTAGTTCTTCGCAACAAACAGTATTTAACTGTAGGTTTGTACTTGTTGTGTTGCCTGAGGATGGTTCGGGAAAGTAGGCACCGAAACGTCGCCAGTAAACAAAGATGTGATAGAACCGCATTTAGAGTTGAAAAAAAAGAATTCAACCCGATCAAAGACAAAACAATATCGGAAAGTGTAAAGAATCGGATATTTGTGTAACTGCCCGTGTACAACTATTACCCGCGTACGCAAAACGCGGCATTGGAAAATATGAAGCTGGCACTCTACAATCAAATTTCAAAAAAAACTTCAGCACCAAATATGATGCCACAGTCGTCACACTGATCAATCAGTACAAGAGGAGGAAGATGCAGATTGTTAGGCAAGTGGAAAGTACTTCGTCCCTTAATAAATGTTTAAAATTTAATGTTATGCCGAAATGTTTTATGTTTAAATTTTCATTCGAGTTGGATAAAGTAGGAAATACTCTTAAGCATGAGCTTTGTTTATAGTTAATAAAAATACCGATTATTTAACTAAACAAACGTAAATTTGAACTGATTAGAGAGAAGATTAAAATAAGATCTATGTTACTCGCGAAATAACACATGTTGTATTTCAAACACATAACAGATTCCACAGACAAGACTAGATATAAAGAACTTCAAAAAATAAGACAAAGGCATGAAAAAACTAGCATACTTGGGAATTAATTGCCCCTTGAGAAATAATTTATCGAAAATGGATCTCAAGAAAGACCAAAAACAAATTCTTAATCTTGGAGTTAATACTGCAATCCCTATTGATTACGTACCTAGGAATGAGATAATTACGGAAACAGTAAGGATTGCCCAGTTCCTCCCAGACATAGATAAAACTAGGCTTGAATTGGATGTGTCCAAAGCGATGTTAGAGAATAAAGAGGTGAGATGCAAGCCGAGTTATCATCTCAAAAGCTTAAGTGCAGAATTATTATCCAATAAAGTAATATGCCTTAGGGCGAATAACGGTGGTGCAACGGTACAAATTAACCGGTCAGATTATGAATTTAAAGTGTATGAACAATTAAATAATTTGGAGGTTTATAATAAAATGAATAAAGATCCATCTGATAAGTTACAAGGACAAGTTAAGATTATAATTAATGGAATGGTTGAGTCGGAGGAATTAGATCCAGGACTTGGAAATTCATTAATACAACGTAACACAGTCCCTCCGAGAGTTTATGGACTAGTGAAGATTCATAAACAGGGGAATCAACTTAAATTAATCGTTAATGTACAAAACTCAGCAACTTATAGGTTGTCTAAATTTCTTTGCAACAGAATTAGAAGCGTTGTTTAACAGAGTTCCCAGAGGTAATAGAAGGTAGTAAAATGACGTTAAGTAGTATTATAGAAATCTTAAATATTTGTATGTCCTCCACCTACTTTATGTTCAGAAATGAATTTTATAAACAAGTTAAAGGTGTCCCAATGGGACAATAACTATCAGTCCCGGTTGCTAATATTTTTATGCATTATTTTGAAAAAAATCTGTTGTTAAATATCCTCTCAAGCTAAACTTGTATGTGAGATTCCTGGATTATATGTTTTTTATTTGGAATCAAGGTGATAATGAGTTAAATGAATATCTCAAATTTGCCAATCAGTTAGGTGAATTAAAGTTTACATTAGAAAAAGAGAATTAAAATGAATTACTCTTTATTGATGTGAAAATAAAGCGGAATGGTCCAAGAATGGAGAGAGATATTTTTAGAAAAGAGACTTATTCGGGACTCCTTCTTAATTTCTTTTCAAATCACCCATATGGAAAGAAAATATGCATTCTTAAATCCTTGATATTAAGGAGTCTTAGAATAGTGGATTTAAAAAATAGAGAAAAGGGAAATGAGGAGATTTAGGGAAATATTCGAACTAAACGGCTATCCTTATGTATAATAGATAGATTATTAAATGAGATGTTGCTGAGATTTAATGGTAATATAATAAACAAAGTAAAGAAGGAAACAGAACTGGATAAGCACAAAATTATGGTATTAACTGATTCAAAATTGAGCAAAAAAAATCGAATAATAGCAGCTAAATACAATTTTAAAATAGTTTTAAGACAATCGTTTACTAGAGGCAATAAACTGAACCAAAAGGAAGAGGAACCTCTGTGACATCAGTGGTATATGCGATACCTTGAAAATAGTGTAATCTCAGGTATATAGGCGAAACCATGCGACCTATAAAGGTTCGTAGAGGTGAACACAAGACAGCCTGCAAATATGGACACATTCAAAGATCAGACCTAGCTAGGCATTCGAAGGAAACGGGTCATGAAATAGACTGGGAGGGATGTAAACGCATCGCGTTATGCAACCGCAACAGATTAACTAGACTAATTAGAGAGTCAATTGAAATAAAATCAGGAAAGGTGTAATGAATGTAACATCGGTAGAAAAATCATTGGGCCCAATATTTAATGAAGCATTTTCTACGGTCAGAAAACGGGAGGCTGCGGAACCTGAATTAAGTGGGAACCTAAGTAAAAAACCTCGATTATAGAGAACTGATTGCGAATGAACTATACCAATATCAATTCCTATATACTTATATTTCTCAATAATAATGTTCCAGAAGAGGGTATACAGATTTAGCAAGGGTTAGTAGATAGGACATTAGATAAGAGCACTGTTGCTTATATTTTATATATTTATGTAAGGTGGAATATATTAATAAATGAATAATACGTTAGCCCTAGAGAAGATATTCATGATTAACAGCTATAATGTATCCATTTAAGAGAAATTCAAAATGTGATAGATAGACGGATATATATATATATATAGATATTGGATACACACTGTATATATATATATATATATTATAGATATTGGATATACTATATATTATATATATATATATGTTTTTATACATATTGATATGTATTTTATATATTAATATAAAGTGTGAATAACCTAATAAATAATTATTATTAATGTGTATATATAAATATATAGGATTAGGGATATTGGACTCACACTGTTGCTTATATTTATATATATGTTTTTATGCATATTGACATGTATTTTATATATTGATATAAGGTGTGACTAACGTAATAAATAAATAATAAGAATAGAAAATATTCATGTTTAACAATTAACAATGGTCCTTCTTCTAAATATATATATATATAAAGGTGTTACGATATTATATTTAGATATATATGTATATAGATATAATGAATTATTTTAGTCATATGATAAATAGTCTTATGCAATTATTTCTGAGTTGATTAACTTCGCATTGTGCTTACGATTAGTTTTTTGAAAAACGTTAGTTGTCCATACACGTACGCAAAACGCGGCATTGAATTGATAATCGAGATTGGCACACGTCCATAAATCGTAGCTCAACCAGGTGCCAAAGAAACTGTATTTTTATGTGTTATATCCACCGATCAGGACGAAAAATTTTATTGGGAATAACATTGGTCCAATGCTATTCCATGATTAGTCTTACTTAACTTTCTCGAATCTGTTGAGAGATTGAGCTTGAAAAAATGTTATCACTTACCTTATGCGAACGCTCATTTAACATTATTATTCCTTATTTATAGAAAAATTAGTTTTGTTAGTATCTAACTAACATAATAATAGTACGAAAATAAGTCGTTCTAACCCGAATCAGATTCTTACTTACTAGTTTCAATAGACTTATCGGAGAACTAATGACTGTTTCTATTAAACCCACAATGCAAAATACATCATCATCTTGTCCAGCCATACAAAAGTCAAAAGTGACTAATGTTTCACTGTCATATAACCATAAGGAATGAAAAAAGTATATAAGTGAATTTAGACAAATAATAAGTGAGATTTACGAGAGAAAGAGAGAGGGAGAGAAGGAATGCCTTGCTACTATGAGTAAATTTATCAGGATAACTCAAAGAAATGAGGCAAACTAAACCTATCCACAACACTATTATGACTAAGTTAGCATTCGGGCAAGGTGACATCAGCAATACAGCTTCCTTGCGGATTTTACTGTATCACGTCATAAACAAACCAAACCTCGCAGATAACTTTGCCCTACTAAGAAAAGAAAGTTAGACATATGTTGTCTAATGTGTTTTAATGTTCGCACGTTAAAAGTGCCGATATTAATAAATAACCTAAGTTTTATGAATGATAGTCTACTTAAATTGTTTTAGATATTTGGCTGTGATATGATCAACATCAACTATATTCATCGTGTCTAAAAGGGCGTTATTGTAAGAATGAGAAGACGAAAGATGTGACTGCAGTACCCTGTGACTCGGCAGAATAGGCAACCGTTTTAATACCTCGAGACGGCCGATGAGGTATGTAATCATTATAATTTGTATATTTCATGGTTATTCGGAGTTTTGCTTCTCTTTTATATAGTACTGATATGTACTATCTTCCCAGATACCAGTAGTTAAAGTTCCTTTCAGCAGCCGAAACCTTTTCTTCGTGTCTGACACGTTTGCTTTCATTCCGTCACGACACATTTAACTGTGCAAATTGGACTAAACTCGAGGTTTCTAACGAAATGGAATTATGGTTCTCTTAAGATCCGGCAAGGTTCATGCTACCATGTCCGGGCTGACTAGCTTGAACGCGCGGTCAGGCCAGAATTTATATGGCTATGGGCCGGCTATAAACGTAACTGAATGCACTCTGCCACATGGTGTCATCCAGCACCCAAACAACAGTGGACCCAAATAGAGCATGCGTCATCTAGCTATGAATGGCGAAGTTTCAACCAGGACTGGTATATATTTTTGGGTAAATAATAAACCTTAAGCGGATGTTACCAAACTCCAATGGCAGACTACAAAAAAACTATAATTTTCTAAAAATACAAGTTCAATGATCTTAATAGTAAAAATTCGAACTAATTGTGGACAAATATAAAGTCCGATATACACAACTGAGGTACTACTGTAGGCCACTGAATAATGAGTAATTGGGCTTCTGAAGTGTGTGGAGAATTTCGAAGCTAGACACAAAATCCCTTCTAACACGCCTTCCAATAAAAGTAGCAGTGCTATTAGACATCAACTAAAGCACTGTTCGAAAGTTGATCTTTAATCCTTTTTGGCAAGATACGCCGAAGAAACGGAAGACGCGTTCGCATCAGTTAATAGCCAATGATTGCTCCAACTTATTCGATAAAATTAAATGTTGGTGAACAAATAAATCATTTAATTTGTCGACTCGACAAATTGAATAATTAATTCTAAGATCAATCTTCTTGAGCACTTGCATCAATCCAGATCCAAAAAGTTGTCTATCAACAATGCGGAACGCTAATATCGAAATAGAAATCCTAAATGAAATATTATCTTTTGAACACCGCAAGGTTGCAGACCACGAAGATTTGTTTCAGAACTTATTTCATGATGGTAGCGAAAAATTGTACAGCACTCATTAGCACTATTTGTACTATATATAATTACAAAACCGTATCGGTTATTTTGAATAAAAAAGGCAATCGAAATTCGTTTGATTACCGCGACATTACTCTTCAAATCAAGTTTGCGAGCTTGACATAAATTCCAATCCCATTGTATTAAACTGGTCGTCGAACAGAAAAACTACCGTTAGTCACAGGTACTGATGCGTATCGGCCATTCATGATTATGATTAGAGTGCGACGGAAAATAGATTAGCGAGGATCAAAACGCAATTCATAAATATGGAAAGCAAAATTGTATGCGATTCTCACCTTTAGTAATCTCGCATACATTGTACTTAAGTGGAAATGTCGGTTTCGCAGTCTCCATGAAGTCACGAACATTAACTTTTTGCAGCTTTCGCCACGTATTACAATTAAATAATCAATGATTGCGCGGGTGACGGTAACAATTATTCAAATAAAATTTATGAGCTTAAAGTAAAAACCTATGGCATTGTATTCTACCAGTCGTCGAACGACATATTAAAACTGGTAAAATACAATTCGATTGGTGTTTACTCCAAGCTCGCAAACTTGATTTAAAGAATTGCTGCTACTACTCTCAGAGCGATCGTTTATTGTTTAACTGTGATATAAGTCTGACCCCTGTCATATCTAGGTTATTTGCTTCGATTAACTTTGTGTGAACGACATACAAGAGAATAACCAGCCGGATTGCGGTCAGGACAGGGATGTATAGATTATATTTTTACCTTAAGGCAGGAACCTGCACAATGACACACCTTTCTGCCCCAAATCTACTAGTTTTATTCGATAATATGTGGTAAATTTGTTAACCAACTAAATTTGTAATTATAATACGTTCTCTTCACCAAATCAATTAGTCGAGTTATTTTCTACAGTGAATTATCGGACCACTTCAAAACTAGAAAATCAATAAAATATGTCAATTTTCTCATGTATGCTTAATTTTTTAATAGATTCAATTATGAACTATACTCTTCAACACGTTAAGGATACAGGCATCGAAGTTCGCTCCGGTGACATATAAGTAGATTCTGAATATACAGACAATATTGTATTATTAAACGTACGTTGGTCGCGCGGGCGGTGATAACATAACACTAAAGTTCTTAGTTTATAATGACAAATAAACGTACTTAATAGGTCGGATGTTTGCATCAAGTATACAACCTTAATTATAGTAAATATTGTATTATACCTGTTAGATACTGTTTGTGGTCGAGAACTAATATATATGCATTTGTGTATTAGGTTTTGCACACTTAGTCCAAATTAGTTCAAAAATGGCCAGCAGGATAAACCAAAGACAGCATGAATGGTAAGTATAATCTCGTACACATGCGTTTCCTTCTTACTGGCGACACATCAGTAGGCGCCGGTATACACCCTTTACCTACTATATATATATATATATATATATATATATATATATATATATATATATATATATAAATATATATATATTCCCACATTTCTGTGGTAGATTCTAGTAAAAACGTTTTAAATTAGATATTTCTTAAATGATTTCCTTACGTCATACTTGGCCAAAAGTTTTATGAAAAGGTCTAGGTTGCCTCATTTATGTTTTACTTAGAAAAATATATCCAAGGGAAATGGATCTTCCCCTCCAATTACTATTTTTTACCTTCCTTGTGGTTTTATGGCAGTGAAGCGCTAGTTACCAAAGTTTGGTGCAATCAGTATAAAACAGATTATCTGGTGGAAACCAGATCTGAATGGAAGTATATTACACTACGCCATGGCAAAGAGCTGTGCAAACATAATCATACATAAACTGTACATCGTTCGATCTTTAACAAAGTGAGCTTTATACGAATAACCGTAAAAATACTATTTTTTTTAAAAAAAAGAGTCCTCTTAATTGAAGTTAAATATTTTCATAGTGCTTGCCTATATAAGTAACCTATGGCTTAGGAGATGGCATGGCATTGCTATCAAATGTACCTATTATAAGACAATTAAATATCATCAAAATTACTACCGTGGTCCAGCAAAATTAACGCGCCTTTTATCACCAAACTATTAGATAACCGTAGAAATTGTCTCAAATATTAAACATAGGAAATATTAAATTATGATAATTAATAGAAGCCAGTACTATCAAACTGTTACTATGAAAAAAATAATTGAAGAAATTGACCTTTGTCAAATTGAGGCTGACCTGGTTGATCAAATACAGAGGACATAATTTGATATCAGGGTAGGCATCCCTACTGATTGGATTATGATCATGTTCAGGTAGCAGAGGATGTGTTGTAACGCAATTGACTACTACCAAATGTGTAACTAGTTTTGGCTACTACATGCCCAATGAAATAGAAATTTCAAAACTTGATGAATTTATAGGCATCAAATAATTCATCTATCAGGTCTACTAACAAGCTCATTTTCATGTTCAAATGAGAGAGGACGGTGTAACCGCTATGCGATTGACTACCACCGACAGTGCTACCATTTCGAGAAACATTGGCAGTTTTGGCTAGTACCGAAGTGTGATGCAATAAAGACGAAGTTAATGCAATTTAAATGGATTATCTTGAAAAAAATAATTTTCAATTTGTAGAGTACAATTAACAAAGACTAGATATATCTGATCTGCAAAATACCAGGTAGACGTTATTGAAAAATTAAAAGACATGCAAAAACAACATAGCCTCGTGTCTGCATTAAACCATTTGAAAATCACGTGCTAACCTTTCTTGCTGTATGATCAATCATGACGTTGTGCGGTTTAACGTCTCGATGCATTATTCCCATACTGTGACAAGCATCAAGAGCCCTGAGCAACTCAAACATATAATAACGAATGTCATAATCAGTAAATGTGAAGTATAATTCCTTGAAGTCTTTGTTGTCGACATGTTCAAAAATAAGAGCAGGGGTTCGCGACTGAATTAAAAAATACATAAAATAAGCAGATACAAAAGTCATGTCATAAAGGCGCAAAACTTTGCCGATATAATTTAAGCGCTATTTTTTTATTATAAACGATCAACTATTCTATGCTGATTATTCCTAAATTATAAATTATAAGCATCAAATAGATAACAATCAATAAAAAATACTAATAATAAATTAACTCATTCATTGTGCGGGCGGTGATATCCTTTGAAAGTAAAAATATCTAAACACAGCTCCTGTAGTTAGGTTACATACTTCGTTAATATTACAGGCCTTTATTTGTAATACTGCCTGCTTTTTCACCTTCTAACATTTTCAATCGAACAATGACGCCTTTGTAGATTCTATGATTATAGTGGATGTTCTACAAATCACTGAAACCAATGTCGTATTGCGAAATATTGAAAATGTTAAGGTAGAATATCAATCATAACACAAAGGTTAAGTTATCCTGTCAGTGCATTTATTTTGAAAACATGAAAACAAGGTTGAGCAGGAACCTCCAGAATGCACGTTGGACAAATTTGAAATTTGTGTTTCGTATATAAAATTAGAAAGCAGGATTCTACGAGTATTATAGAAAATGGCGCATCATCCAGATCACGTTTTGCTGGCTTCGAAACTATGGCACCGCGAAATTCTCTCAAACCGGATAGTGAAGTGTTTGTAATGCCATTGTCTTACGATCTGCGGTTTTTTAAATGAATGAAACCCTGCAAAAAAGCCACTACTAAAATCTGTGCCATAAGCTTTAATCAATTAAACAGTAAGCGATTACGTGAGTGGTGATAGCAATAATTTAAAACAAAGTTGCGATCTTGATAAAAACTACCTTCAAATTTAATATATTTGATAGAATAAACCAAGCTTTGTATAAGGTGGCAAAGGCAGTTCATCCAGTAGACTGGTTTCGTCCTTTTCGGGTACCATTCTAGCACTGTCCATAGCTACAATGCGATCGGAGATTATCCATTGCGCCACCCTGTCGCACACTAAACACACTTTTCAGTTATACACTAACTGTTTTGGTTAGACTTTCTTCAGTAGGAACCTATGCAGTATCTCCTTAGACCTGAAGTCCCAACTAGCCATTCAAAAATCTTTCATGATAAAGCGGACATCCCGCCCCACGTTTAAGTGTAAGTATACGGTAGAAAAGGTAATTTATCCAGTAGACAAGCTTCGTTCTTATTCAGAATTCGTCAAGTATTGCGCAAAATTTTCCGCTGACAGGGCTCGAACAACAGGAAAGTTTACCGTCTGTAAAGTTATTCACTGTGTCACTCTGCCATACACCAACTGAAATTTTCAGTTATATATTAACCCGTTTCTATTAATTAGTTTCCATCAGGTGGAGCCTATATGGCACCTCTTTAGACTAAAAAACTAATCAGTCATTATACATGTTCCGATCGCCGAATATGTGCGTATATCCAGAATGTGGGGCTTCAAACTAACAATTATTATTTAAAAATACAAAATTTGAACTTTAATCGAACTTCTTAGATATGTAGATCATTATAGACTGCTTCCGACCTCATTTATTGCTGGGAGATTTAATTCGTTGGGAGTTGACTACATAGAATAAGGAATCCATACTGAATGCTTGGAGTTAGAAAAACAAATAATACCCAATCAAATGCGCAAGGTTGATCACGTTATATGAATGTCTTCAATTTGGTTGTCTAATAAAGCATTATTCTCTCAGCCAGTGAAAGATTCGCGAAAGACATTAGATTGACCCGTTAGTTCACATGATTGGTCTTGATTGGAAACTCTGCTCGATATTGCGTCAAATCCAGCTTAGTAGCAATCGTTTTGCAGGTTGCTAGTCGAATTAATTTAACTGGTCTTTTAATAAAATATATTCTTAGTTGGGTAGAGCTAATTGCTAGGTTTAGGCTTGTTTATGAGACGAAACAGTTAAGCCCGCTATGATTTTGACTTGGTCAATATTTTCAGCTTCCGTGGCATTCTTATAATCGATACAAATCTTGAGCTCTCATTTTTCATAATAAATGCATAATATAACATAATTGTTATTAGTCACATATATTGAATCGATTCATCACTAGAGCATGCCAGAAAACAGACTAATCCTTCAGTCCCCTTTAACACTCTGATCAAAAATATTTTTGTAGTCAGTATTGCATTGGTATAAAGCAGTTTTTTTTAAATTTTCTTTAATATGACCACTAGATCAAATGCGGATCACGTGTTCAGCATCCAGTTTTATTACGCTTTACTCCGATAATGCAGTTTGAAATATTTTAAGTGAAACAACTTTTAATAGAGTTTACTCTATTCAGTTCTATGAGAAATAATCAATGTCGGTATGTTCCATCCATACCTCCGTGTGATAATAGAATTATTGCATACTTAATTTATAACTCACTCAATATCAACTGTAGAATTTATATATTTTGCCAGTTCTAAACTTTTAGTTACTTTTCAACTTATCTGCAAATTCACTATGATAGTGAAAACACTTAACTCATTATTATGCCATGAAATTATTCATTATAGAAAATGAACAAAGATATGCAATTAAAAGTAAAAACCCACAGAATAGCTGCCACGAACATTTTGCTTTATATTTCGGCATCCTACATTTCATTATAATTTTTTGTTTCTATTTTGGTGTACACTTGTAGAATTTCCATTGTAAGCCAAGTTCAAAGCTCGTTATATAATCCGTAAACACAAAGATGTTTGTGGATAATCACACATCATTATTGCTTTATAATTCAATAAATAATAACAATAATATTAAACGCACGTCTGATAGGCCATTGCATATGAAACCATGTGGTTTCATTTCATATTAAAAATAAAAAGAAAGTAAAATAGTATGAACGCAGCTAAAAATTGGTTCATTTGTACTTTACCGCATACGATGTATTTGATAACACAACTACTTGGCCTACAAATTGTTAGTGGTTTTTATATATGATTTATGTCACATCTTAAACCGTACTGTCTAATATTTACCCTTAACATGCTAGATTATATTTGAGAAAAGTGAAAGTATTGATAATAATAATAAAATAAAGAGACTAACATGCAACTGAAAGATAATCTTGGCCACAAATTTCATAAATAAAGACATGCGTGCAAAAATATATACATACATAAATATACAGATATATATATATATATATATATATATATATATATATATATATTCAAATGCATGCAAATACACAGACAAAAATACAATCAATCCATAGATATATAAGCATGTATATAATTGCAAGCTATTCCTACATACAGACGCATACATACATACATACATACATGACAACATACAAACTCATACATACATACATCTGAATAAATACATAGATACATGCAAACATATAACCCAAAATACATACATACATGCCTAGAAACAAATTTAATCTGATGTAAACATATCGAACATGAAGGATCCCAGAAGATTCAATGTCAATAAAGCACGCGACATTAGTTATCTTTATCCTGACCATGTACACCAAAAGAATACCATGACTAACAAACCAACAAAAATAACAGGACCCAGAATAAAACAGCATATACAATACGCATAGGTACCAATAAACTCTATACAAAGAATTTGGTACACTATATTTTCCATTTTTATTTGGTTAAATGGCTTAAAGTGAATGCAAAAGCGAAAAATACAAACCCTCACATCTATTCAATTTTAACAATTGAAAAATAACTGATTGAAAAAAATCTATTTATGATAGTTGACTACATCATTCATTACCACAAACAAAAAACTTTCTAACCATTACAAATAATTACATTTGATACCACCAAACCAGAAGAATAAATACATAGCTTAGTTATTTTCCTGATTGCGAAGAACTAAAAAATAATTAATTATGTGTTGGGGACCTAATAAGAGGCAAGTTCAAACAGGATCAGACGGGTAAACTGTTTGTTGCGAAGTACTAATATATATGCAAGTATGTATTAGGTTTTGCGAACCTAGTAACAAATTAGTTCAGTTGTGACCAGAAGGATAAACCAAAGGCAGCATGAACGGAAAGTAAACCAGTTAATGACTTACCGCGAATTACGTTCGCGGGTTGTTGCTTTGTACTATCGGTTTTACAAAGATATGATTGATCCTCATTTCCAAGTACGTGCCTGTTTTGTCTTCGCTCAAGCTGGGTTCATATTCGTCTTCTCCTCTCCGCAGGCTTCAACATCGTTCATACTAACCATTGGTGATATACAATCTTTGTTTACTCTCGACGTTTCGGCGCGTTATTTCAAACACCATCATCAGGCTACTATACACAGCACAATACTCACAATAGCAGATTTAGGCAAATTTTAAATGCTATTGGGAAAATTGTGCTATGAATAGTGGTATGGTGGTGCTGAAAAAAGGGGCCGAAACATCGCCAGTAAATAAAGATTGTATAGCATCGCATTGCCAATGGTTAGTATGAACGATTCTTTAAATCAAGTTTGACAGCTTGATGTAAACACCAATCTTATTTTATTTGACCAGTCATCGAACAGTATAACAAAAATACCGCCAGCCGCAACGCACTGACGCTTTTTGACCTCCCATAGTCATCATCAGAGTACGACGGCAAACTGACTATCGCGGATCAAACCGCATTGAATATATAGAAATCAAATTTAGATATGCGGCTCTCACCTCTAGCAGTCTCACATACATTGAACTTGACTGGAAATGTCGGCTGCACAATTTCTATGCAGTCACGAACATTAACTGTTTGCAGTTTTCGCCACATATATAGCAGTAAAATTTAACAATAATTGATTGCGAGGGTGGTGGTATCAATTCTTTTAACTAGTCATCGAAAAACATAATAAAACTACCGCCAGCCGCAACTCAATTACGCATTTCGACCTTCCATGATCATCAAGCTCGCAAACTTAATTTAAAGAATTGTTACCACCACCCACGCAATCAATTATTGCTAAATTGTATGGCCTACATAAGTATATGTGGCGAAAGCTGCAAACAGTTAATGTTCGTGACTGCATTGAAATTGTGCAGCCGACGTTTCCAGTCAAGTTCAATGTGTGCAAGACTGCTAGAGGTGAGAGACGCGTATCTAAATTTGATTTCCATATATATGAAATGCGGTTTGATCTTCGCTAGTCAGTTTCCCGTCGTACTCTGATGGCGAACATGGAAGGTCGAAAGGCTTGCAACTTGCGTTAGTTTTGTTGTTGTTCGACGAATGGTTAAATACAATGGGAGAATAAATAATTAGTCTGATGCGTGCAAAGTGAAAAATTAGATGGAGATAAATTTGTATTAATTATATTTAACTGAATCCTTTTTGGTTATGTATATACACACATATGAATAAGTGTGACGTGCGCCTATTAAATGATATGGCAACAACTGATATTAAAAATCCAACCTGAGTGGTTTTAATGAAATTTAACGCGTTCATGACACGATCGGATTTCTAATTTTATCACTCACAATCACATGTGGTTATGATGAGTTTTTCTGATTTATTGGTCTCCTCCCACCCAAAAATGTGAGGGCGAACGCAGTTACGACATTTAACATGGAATGTATAAAACAATGCACACCGCAATCTTTTAAAGGATATTTGTCATACAAAGAGTCCAACACATTTAAATGGTAGCTTCATATTGCCACCTTTCACAGCTTGATGGAATGGATATGCACATACACACACAAACACACACACACACACACACACATTATATATATATATATATATATATATATATATATATATATATATATATATATATATATATATATAGATGCACCTTACATGCAACTTTTAGTGCAGGCCTCAGTCTGAAGTATAAATGATATGTTAAGAGGAAATATCGCGCTTAATTCATTATTTTGTTTGGTAAAATTGGCTAGTGTCGTCCAAATGAAGGCGGTCGTCAACGGCCGCCGAAGTATATTTGCGAAAAAAACAACTGGAATTCAGTCTGTGTTAGTCAAAATGTTGATCAAATATAATGGATTTTTTTATTACCGGACCTCTGTTAAAAAAATTAGAGATCAATGTAAAATCCACAAGTGGCAGAGTTAATAAGTAAATTAAAACGAGAATATAATCAATATAAACGAAACTTACCACTGGATCTTTTGTTACTGCAAGAAGTGTGATAATATTTGTGACTCCTCGTAGATTTTCCAAGATCTTTATTTCACGCTTTATCTTTTTCTTTTTAACTGGCTTAAGGACTTTGATAACACATTTTTTATTGCTCATTACGTTGAGGCCTTCAAATACTTCGCTATATTTACCTCTGCCCAGTTTTCGCATTATTTGATAATGCTCTTGATCTCTATAAAAGAGGAAAGTATTAGAATAGCATTTTAACAACTTTTAGTAAGCTACCTTTAATAAAAATTCATCGTACCAAACATTTACAAATGAGCTAAATGTTAGAGTGAAATATGTTGTTTAATAAAGTTCTACTTTCATAGATGACGCACGCGTTTTCCAAATAAACTTACCTAAAAGAACTGGTTAAAGACTTTCTTATTTCTTCACTCTTTTCATTTACATTTGGCAAAATATATGTCAGATTTGAGAAATCACATTTCTCAATAAGAACAGCGGCTTTCTTTCCAATAAAATGGATATTTCTTTAATATTCAAGATTTATATAATTAACTTGAATTTTAGTTTTGCTCTAACTGCGCAGCAAATTTCCTGGAAATCATATTCGATGCCACAATCGCGTTCTTCGCATTATATTTCAATATCACCAGTCAATTAAGTCTCTTGAAAGATTTTTATGGAATATCAGCTTTCATAATATTCATAGTATCATTCCCATGATACATGATAAGACATACCTCCTCGTTACGACAAACTTTAATTTATTAAAAAACCAATCTGATTTTATGAATAAATTATCAAACCGCGCAATGAATTACAGATTTAAAATTTATCAATGGTTGGCGCGTCTTTTTAAAAATTGACTAAGGTAGTACATT
This sequence comes from Eudiplozoon nipponicum, assembly GCA_029291075.1. Classification (NCBI taxonomy): domain Eukaryota; kingdom Metazoa; phylum Platyhelminthes; class Monogenea; order Mazocraeidea; family Diplozoidae; genus Eudiplozoon; species Eudiplozoon nipponicum. The sequence goes on along the minus strand of JAQBSW010000995.1, from coordinate 25,237 downwards.
CCCACTAGCCATCAATAAAAGAAACTCGCAAATTTTGACTTCAAATATTATTCAGCAATAAACTTTTCGGTCAACTTACGTAAGTCGATCGACCGAACAGTTAGCAATTAGTGAAACAACGGTAGTTTTGTTATGTTGTTCGACGATAGGTTAAATAAAATGGGATTGGTGATGACTTCAAGCTCGCAAACTTAACTTAAAGAATTTTTACCACCAACTGCAAAATCATTTATTGTTAAATAGTGAAGCATTTTTTTAACTTTACTGCGGCTGACTCCTTTTGGAGGATAAGCCGGCTCCACATTTCATGGAGTTTCTTGGGAATTTGGTACAAATGGTGTCCCCTCACCACTCGGCTTTTTGATCGAGGACGCACCTCTAGCCTTTGCACATCCAAGCGCAGTCTGCAAGGCAGCAGTAAGTTGCATGGTTGCCGATGGCCGTTGAGAGCTCATTCGCCATTCGGAAGTACGGGGTACTGTCCAGGAGTCCATGTAATCCTGTGGCTGTTGACCCATTTTGTGACGGGGAACACACGCCGAGTCATGGTGCCGTCGTCGGGCTCATGTGGTATTTTCTAGGAGATCCGATTGCCGGTCGGAAATCCACCTCGCCCTGGTGACACCACCGCCATAGCCCCGTTAGCCCATGTACGATCGGCCATCGAGACATGGTTGACACCGTCGAATCTTAAGTACAGGTTCGTCATTATGCTACTCATTATTGAAACGTCGCGCCTACGTTTACCTAATGTTTCTTTTAAAATACGTCATACCCGCAACATCAACATATCAAAAAATTATGTAAATCAGCATAAATATTCACGTTTACATATGTATTGCACGTCGGAAAAATCATAAGTTTAAATTTCCGCAACAAGAATAGGAGATCCTACGTGTATAACAGAATTTTGTTCTACATGCTAATCTAAACGCTATCGCCTTCAAAACTCTGATAAAACAGGTACGCATTGTCAAGTAATGAAGAGTCGATATCTTTCAAAGTTTACAAGCTGAAGGTAACTCTGTAGGCATCATATCAGTAATACTACTCACTGAGTCTTTGATAAGTGTCTGGCGATTCCCGAAATCCTACAAAAAATATATGCCAGCCCAGCATACCGTAACATATGTATATCTAATAGGCGCCAAATTGGGCAAGCATCAGATCCAGGTGGTAGAGTAGTCTATCTTGATTATGCAGACGATATTAATTTATTATTATTTTAATCTTGCTTTGAATAACAAAGCATATTTCTACAGCGCAGCTTCTCTGGCTGTTAAACTTATTTTACTTCTATTATTTTTTAAGCTTCTTCACCATGATGATATTGTTCTATTATTTGACAACCAAACACTTAATGTATAATACTACCAAACGATCACTCGTAAAAAAAATATTTGAGTGGTTTTTAAAAACCTTCACCATTAATGAATACATATATCATTAAAAGCCGTATGTACAATACATCGATATCTGCATTTTTAATATGATAATTGGACATGGGTCATTATAGTTTAAAAACTTCGACACCTATGGGCATTCCATCATAATAAATAGCGAAGGTTGAAACGGCTAGTCAAGTTGTTATCATATTCAAATATCCCTAGAACATCATAATGATATAACTATTAACGTATTTGTACCAGTTAACAACATCCGAATCGTAATTTGAAAGCTGCAGAGTTTAAGTTACTAGTGAGTGATGCCTCAATAGTATCTTAAATTTTGTTGTTACAAAAAATACAATAAACAGGGACATATATCTCTCGTAGTGGTATTCAAAAGTCAAAGCAAAATTAACTAGGCCTCCAAAATGGACCATGGTTGTACGTCTATTAGTTAGAGAGAGTATGGTACAGAGCGATAATGAACGATATTCAGCCAAGAGATGGATGGCTTACCCTTCCTGCGGTTCCGGACAACAATCGGAATTGCTACGGCAAAAATCAAAATTTCTGGAAATCTCGGCAAAAGATCCATCTTGTGTCAGCACAGGTTCTAGATAAACGAAATCCATCACTATTGCAGAAGGACTCCATTTACCACTATATTCGACTCCAGATCAAGATTGATATTCCATTCCCGTCGTTAATCCGCCTATGTTAGCTTAGTTCGATTCCTTTATACTTCTCGAATCCAAATAGCGATACTATAAGTGATCACACTTTATACGTCATAGATCAAACTGATAACAGAGTATAAGGTATATTATTGTTGTTGCGAATAACTAATACATATGCCAGAAAAAGCCTTCACCTATCTTTTTGTTAGTAAAAATATGTCCACCACGAGCAGTACAGAAACTGGACCCTAGTTGCTAGCGTCTATTCAATTCGCCAGCCATTGATAGTTTAAAAGAAGCCATCTTCACACCGATTTACGACTGTAACAATCTCGTGAGCAACGATATTGACGCGTATATCAAACCAAAACGCGGAACGACCGCTAATATATAAAAGGTAACCAGGACAGAATATCAGTTTTCTAATAATAACAAATTTCTGTGTAGTTAAGGACTACTAATCTACCATATGGGACAATTTGTACGCTCAATGTTCCAACCGTTGGTGGGAATATGCGTTCAGAAGCGTGTATGCACAGCCCAATTTAAATTCACAAACATAAATGGATGAAATTTCCGATGGAATAACCGTTAATACCAAACGTTCTTCTGAATAAAATTCACCATTAAAATCTAAAAAAATTGACTAGCAGCAAATATAATTTTAACGTCCTAAACCATTCAACAGACAGGCAGCACAATTTTTGCACGGGCGGTGACAGCAATTATTTTAAATCATGATTACGATTTTGGTCTGAACATCAGTCCCATTTTGTACATACATTTGTCAGTATAAACTAAGCATCGCATAGTGTAGAAAAGGCAATTCACCCAGAAGACCGATTTCGTCATTATTGGGAAATCTTCACGTAACTTGGCATGGAAATTCGTCACAAGATAACCATAGTTGATTAAATGTACCAAAGACAAGAAAACATTGATTTTGCTAGATTCAACTACAATTTATATACTTGCTTGACGTTCTTTTCTGTTTCGAACTGTGAATGAATCACCACATAAACAAATAAAAAATCGATATTGGTTATAATGTGTGGATAAAAATAATCAATTATTAGTAGACCATTTATGATTTTTTTTAAATTGTATCAACAACTAAACATTCTAGAATGGAAATATTATTTTTATACAATATAAACAATCAGTATAACTAAGCTGAGTGAAATCTGATAAAAGGCGTTAACGTTAAACCAAATGTCGAAAACGTGGCCATTGTAGGAGAAATACAAACACATTTGTAACAAGATCCGAGGGAAACAAACAAAAAGCTTCAAAGGCAAGAGAAGCTGAGTATTATTATATTGCATAAATGAAGTTCGTCCACATAAATAAGGTTAATTTGAGGCAAAATAATTACTAAATAGTACAATTGTCATGAACTTACTCCCAATTCACTTGATATAATTCGTAATCCCAATACGAACGCGGTCGATTCAAGTTTGCGTCTGCGTAGACTCGTGCTTTGCTGGATACTGGCATAGCAACTGAACACGATGAAAAAAAATTTAAAACATTATCTGCATTTGTTAAGCATAATTTAACAAATTATGCGAATAAAAATACCCATAAGGCAATTGTAAAGGTATTGTCTCAATGCGTATATTGCAATCCATCAAGGAAATCGCAGGCAATGGCAAGCGCTTAATGACAATAATCATATTAATTAATCTAATAAACGTAGAACTAAACATTTCGCACACTGGATCAGAGAATTATATATTCGGACGTGTGTTAAGTTAACCAGACCACTCCCCTTAAACCTGTCTGTAACCAAATATCATATGATTTTTACCCATCCTAAGGTCTCTTGGTTAGTTTGAATACAATACGACGCGATTAAGAGAACATCTCTAAAAACAGCATCAAGTCAATAAATAACCGATCGAGTTGTCATACAAAATACTAGCCACCAACAAGAGTTGCTTAAGTAATCTGATGAGGAGTATGGCTCGATGTCATTGTAGACGACACAAACATTGCAACTAGATGTATCCGATGAGGCTCCATTTAATAGCAAGTGTTAGTCAAGATTAATGGCCCTCGACGCCCAAAAGAATGTTACCTAAACCAAACCAAGCAAATGCATTTGCAGACAAACGACTTATAGGAAGAGCCAGCTATATTAATCTAACAATAATTGATTGCGCGGGTGGTGGTAACAATTATTTAAATCAAGTTTGCGTTTGAAGTAAACACCAATCCCATTGTATTTAACCAGTCGTCGAACAACATAACAAAACTACCGCCAGCCGCAACGCACTGACGCGTTTCGACCTTCCATGATCATCATCAGAGTACGACGGCAAACTGACTATCGAGGATCAAATCGCATTGAATATATATGGAAACCAAATTTAGATATGCGGCTCTCACCACTAGCAGTCTCGCATACTTGACTTGAAATGTCGGCTACACAATTTCTATGAAGTCACGAACATTAACTGTTTGCAGCTTTCGCCACATATACATATATATAAGCAACACAATTCAACAATAATTGATTGCGCGGGTGTTGGTACAAATTATTTAAATCAAGTTTGCGAGCTTGAAGTAAACACCAATTCCATTGTATTTAACCAGTCGTCTTCGCCTTGGCGCCATAACCATGAAGCAACAATATTCTTGACTTGATGACCTATATTTTATGATTATAGAAGGATATAGGCGAATCAAATAGTTGGCAAAGTTGCTAAAACCCGCTGCAGCTGAGATAATACAACAATAAATCTAAGCAGGCGCCGGCTCATCAGACAATCCAAAATTGTCAAATTCGGTAACGACGCGTAACAGTGCCCCATTGGGAACGATCTTAGTATGCGGATAAAAACAGTCCATAAAGACAGATTTATACCACCGAGCTTTGTCAGTGGCGTAATAAAAGTAGAAAGCAATAAGACGTCATTATTGAACACCGTAAAATATCACAAAAAATAAACTGAAAGGATTCAATTAAACGAACAAAAATTCCAGGACACGACTGCCTGTCTAACAAGTTGATTGAACTGATCTTTTAACAATTAAGGGATAAAAGTGAAAAGAAATTACTCATTGATTTTCATCCTTCTTTTGAAAGCTGAACTATAAAATTCCGGTAATTTGCAAGTAGGCGGGTTGATCTTGACAGTAGTTTTAATCGACGGATCACTTCCACTTTATTTTATAAATAAATACAGCAGACATTCCAATTATCTTCTGTGCATTTAGTGGTAGGATTTGTAAACTAGGACTATGGAAAAACAAGGGTATTAATCCACTGAAGTTATCGTTTCAAGCTCGCTAGGATGAATAGATGGAAGCCGGCACATAGGCTGGTAAATGTTCTATTCATTATTCATTACAATCGCCTAATTTACAAAGCACAATAAACCGCGATACCAACGAAAAACAAATTCACCCTGGCTACATATACCAAATGGCGGTAGTTTTGCTATTTTGTTCGACGACTGGTCAAATACAATTGGATTGGTGTTTAATACAAGCTCTCAAAAATGATTTAAATAATTATTCAGATATACGACACTCTTAGCGATATGCCAGTTATGTATATTTATCCATATGGAAAGTATAATTTATAATCCGCATTATTGGAAAGATTTTTAGAATTTAAGGAGAATAAATATCTATTTCTTCTCGTTAAGGTCTAGCATTTTTACTATATGGATTTATTTTTTTAATAAAATCACATAACAAAGAACGTGCAAATGACCCGAACTACAATATATAAAACAGTTACGTCTCTACATTTTACATATAATTTATTACATTTCCCACCAACTGGAAATTTTTATGTAAAATCTAATGTAGCCATAATTATATGTACGTACTTACATAAGCCAATTTTACAGAGAGTAACATTTAGAGCAAACGAATATTTAGACGAAAACGCATGTCAGATTAAATATATAGTTAACGTGTGTTCAGCCAAACTTGTTTTTAGGATATACACAAACAGATAACAGCTAGCAATCTATGAAGAACTGCTGTTTAAAATCCTGTTGCCCAATTTGTGTTAGTTGAAAAATAGAGTACAGAGCTCGAAGAAAAATTGATTTATAAGTTTTGGTCTTTCTCGGTTTCAAACTCATACGTTTCAAATCACTGCTTCATGTTATTATCAAAAAATAATTTTAATTCTTTGGTATTTTCTACGTGATAAAGGGACAACGAATTAAATGCATGAAAGCTCGTATTTCAATCAATTAAACAATAATCAGTTTCATAGAGAGGCAAAGTAACGCACAAAATTATAGTAAGAATATTTATAAATTATTCATGCAAACATATTTTTAATAGTAAGGGAAGCAAATCGCGCACACAAACAGGCATATGAAAATGCAAATTCAAGTATAAAAAGAATAAATATTGAAGCAAAACAATTTATTAAAAATTCTGTACACAAAGACGCAATCTAGGCATTATTGTATATATGTGTGTATACAAAAATATACATATCATGATGTCCACAAAATCGCAAAACTAAGGAACCATCTTGATGAAAGCTTGTTTCTAACAATAAAGGTCAATAAAGCAAAAATTTCATAAGCGATCTAACAGACGATTGTTAATACACTCATTGAGCAAAAGCATACACAAAAACAAGTCTCTTGCTGTTGCTCACAAAACAGGCGCAAGAAGTTATCGAATCGATTGAACATGGTTCATCCAGCCACGTTTTATCTTGCTTCTTATTTTTCTTTATGGGAATCCGCGTCAAAGCTAGCCAATATTTTAGTAGACTTTAAACTACTTTTTGACATTGTCCAAGGCAACAATTCATCCTCGCTGTTTCCAAAAAACGTTCGTGTCGTCATCCACAAAGATATTTTTGAATTTTCCTTTAAATGGACATGCACGGATTCGAAACAATCTGTTTTATCTTTATATAAAGATAAAGTTGATTGGGTTTCCTTTGTAGGTACAGATAAAACAGATCGCGAAATGGTCAAGAAGTAAAATCCATCTGTTCATATTACAAAGATAAATTAGGCCATGCCTATCCGGAGGTAACAACTGAAAGGCACGTTTTATAATATGTTTGTGGGCGATGACTAGAGTGAATAATTGCCTCAAACAAAGTCGGAACATAGCGAGACAGTAATTTATAGGTCAAATTTGACAAGAATTCCTCCCATAAAAAGAACCTAACAGACTTTTAGAAATGAACTATCATCATCTGGCGCATTTGTCTTTTAAAAATACTAAGATCCTAACAGTTTGTTATATGGTGTCATAGCAATCGAGCCGATATGTCACTTAAAACAAAGTGCCGGGATAATATTTACAGACTGGAAAAAGCACAGAATAGACTCGAACTGTAAAATTTCGTATGTAGAATATAAAAAGAAGGCACAACAATTGTGAAATCGAAACATCCCTTCAGAAAATGCTGCTTTATATTACGCCATGCCCTAAACGAAATTGACCGCTATTAAAAACGTAAGGCAACCATACACATAAGACTTTTATACGTAAAGTATTGGATATGCGATAAATTTATACCTTAATACATATAGTGAAAACAAATATATACACGAAAACATTGCCATCAGATTTGAAAGACAACCAGGAACATGTGAACTACAGATACAACGTAACAACGAGAGTACTATTATTATTAATAACAATAATAATGCGATAATTGAAATTAGCATTACGATACAGATTATAACTTCATCAATACCCAGGCACGACTACCGTAAAGATATTCAGTCTAATAGAAACAAAGCTTAGATTTTCCAGCGTAATATACTCTTGTTGATGTAAGACATTTATAGAACACTCAACAGCAGTCATTATAACAGGAAAAACTAGATGAAGATACAAAATTTCTGAAAGGTCTACCGAAAGTCATAAATTTCCATTTTGTTTAAATTCTCTAATTAATTCCGAAGAATATAAGGAATATAATTGATTGATAATAAAAATGAACAACAATAATATTTTATCTTTTCATGGTGCCAGAAGAAAATGCTAGTCACACTTTAGTGTGTTCGCATGGTTTATGGCTCACTACAGACACTTTTTTTGTACGAACAATTTTAAAAATTGTCCGGTTTTAAACTATAATTTTGTCCGTAATACGTAGTTATACATTAGTACTAATGACATTTATTATAGAAGCTGTGAAGTCGCAAATTTTGTGTTATTTTTTCACGCTTAATTAAATTGCTGATAGATAATCACTAATTTTTCTAAAAGACGACCTTCTATGAGACCAGGATTTCTAAATACCAACAATCAAATCCGCATCTGCATACATTCGACCAATTTCCTGCCAAACACGTTAGCAATTAGGCTGTAAACCTCATAAGAAAATATCACTGATTTTTACCAAACATTCCGTAAAGCACACAAAATAATCGCGCTGAAATCCCTTTTAAATGGCAGTTCAAATAATTTCGTAGAAATTTTAATATTGAATACAACAGGAAAGTTACACATAATTGACTTAGTCAGGGCAACGAGCTACTGACGACGGCAGATGTAACCCATTTAGAACATATCAGCAAAACAGTGAACTAATAAATTAATGACGTAAGCGAGACTTTACCATTTAGCAAGAAGATGCACTCTATTATTTCAACGAGTTGCATTCATCAAATACAAGTTTAAGCGAAGAACAGGTAAAAATGACACAAAACCAAAAACGAATGCGCCTTCTATAATTTAAAATATATAATATTATTATTATTATTATTATAGATTTACATAAGATGTACTCAAAAATGCTCTCGTTGAAACAAGATTGAACAAATATTCCGCCGTTAATTAATTCAAAATGAACACAACCTGCGGAGGGATTTTATAAATAATGCAATAGGACCCAGAAGGAAATAATAATTGAAATGTATTTTGTCTTCAACAATCTAGCCATTTCTTCAAAGTTGCATTCAGTTGAAAGATTCAAGCTCCAATAGCTTCAAATGACTTAAGGTCAAAATTTATAAACACAAAAAACGCAATATATTTCGAGGTCTAATAGGGGATTGTGCATGCTTGGGCACAAGCCAGAGAGCAGGTAGTAGTAACTATCAGGTGTCAAGGACGGCAAGGTGGTGATAGTCGTGATGCACTTGTGAAATCACGTTCGATGATCAGTCACAGTATGAAATCATTTTAAACATTTTTATATTACAGGACAATTTGCTATGACTTGACATCTCCCGAATTGTCCTGCTCGTTCCGATTATCTAAAAAAGTATATTTAAAAAAGTTAATCAGTTCAAACTTGTAACCATAAGGTTATTAATATTAATATATTTTTGACTCAACAGAAAAATTACACGATTAAGAACAACTATGAGGGAGTACAACATTTCATTTTTATTATAGTTTAAATATTTTTATGGAAACTATTTTTGTGTTGCGATAATAACATTAGCAAATACAAAAAATTATCCGCTTACGACAGTTGTTCGATTCGCCAGGAGAACCTCCCTGTTGTTTGACGATGACATCTGAAATTAATAAGTAAAAAAGCAATAAAATTAGCGAAACTGATGGAACAATAATTGATCCAAAATAAGCAAGCTTGAAACAAAACTACAAAAGGCATGCGAGAAGTGATTCCATAATTGAAACACTGAAACAAATGCCAGCCGCGACAATTATAACTAATAAAAATGTGTTTCAATACGGAAAAGCCTATCAAGACGATGAAATAAATATATGATTTCTATTTTTAGTTAAGACTGAAACAATGCGCATACATCTAGATTTTTCCGTTCTTTGGCACAACACATTAATTTTATTGCTGGTTTTAGGATTGTTGCCGATTCCAGTAGCTGCAATGTATAAAGGTATCGCCAGTAAAGCAATCATAATGGACAAATCCGACTATTTACAAAAGAATGACAATGCACTGGATAACAATAAAAAAATTCCGCGTCTAGAAATAAAAATCAGATGAAATAGAAAAGGTAAAGCGCAAAAGAATAAATGTAATCTTGCCAGATGCTGGTTTCATTGATAAGGCCATTGCATAAAAGCCTAAAGCAGTTTGATCATCTACACCACAAATGTGCATATTGTGCATTAGGTGTTGTGCACTTACTATATTATCAGAATGTTATATCTAAAGACAGCATAATCGGAACATATATTCTCGTGCACATTCGTTTCGTACTTACTAAGGACAAATCAGAAGGAAACGGTTTTACGCCCTTTACCACTTGTATATTTAAATAAAGGATGTTACGAATGTGTAAAACAACAGTAGTGAAGCTACGTTTGACAGTGATATTTATAAACAAAATATATAACAAACCTATAAAGGGTACCAACACTGTGGTCTTTGTTTCAGTACCTGAAACCAACACTATGGTTGCCGAAAATGTAAATGTTACCAATAATATGGTTGTCGAGTTGGTACATGGTACAAACACAATGGATTTCAATGTATGCTAAAGTTCATCAAATTGAGAACTGCAACTATTTATGAAAACTTGTTACTCCACTAAATCCACACACACTGAAATTGATCGCCAAATATCGCGATTATCATGACATAATTCAATTAAATATATAACAATATGATACTGTTTGTGGCAGAAAACTAATATATATGCAACTGCGTATTTGGTGATGCGCACCTAGTAACAAAGTAGTTTAAATATAACCAGAAGGATAAATCAAAGACATCACCAAAACGTATAATTTCGTGTCCACTTGCTTTGTGCTTACAGTAGGATCCGGCATTACACGAATGTGTAAACCTGCAGTAGTGAAGCTAACATTATATAAAGTCTTCGACAATGCGACGTAAAAGCCATCTCGCTATATATAATATATATAACAAGCCAGTAAATAGTCCCAACACTATGGCTATTGGGTTAGTACTTGATACCAACACTATGGTTACAATTTGCTACAGGAGATAGAAAAGTGCTAAATAAAAATACAAAATTCACGCGTCTAGAGGACAAATCAGATGTAATAGACAAATCAGAGTGCAACGTAATAAATGACATTTAGATTTGACAGATGCCGGTTCTATTGATGAGGCCAGTGCTCAGAAACTTAGTACATTTGAATCATCTATACCAACAATGTACATGTTTACAAAAACACAAATCATGTCCTATGAGACCAATATTATCAATGGTTAATTATCCGTTTCATGCATCCGCCAAATGGTTAGTTCGTATGCTGGAACTATTGTGTAAACTACTGGGTAATTATTCGATTGCCGATTATTCTGAGTTTCAATATATAAATATTACAAACAAGATTATTATCTTGTATTACAAATGTTCAAATATACGAAACCATTGGCATTATAGTCCAATCAGTAAAAAAAGACAAAACAATCTCAGGTACCAGGTCATCAGCATCATCGTCATCATCATGTTCAGCCACACAAAAGTCAAAAGTGACTAATGTTTCACTGCCATATAATCATAAGGAGTAAAATTGAATTTAGACAAATTATTAGTGAGATTTACGAGAGAGAGAGAGAGAGAGAGAGAAGGAATACCTTGCTACTATGAGTAAATTTATCATAGTAATACAATTGGTCACACACTACATAATCTTTTTAATTATGAACGTAAGATAATTTTATTTTAATAGATGCATCTATAAATGAGGAGCCCCTCATCTTCCGCGCTGGCTAAAATTTTCCTTGATCATCTGGAGAACACATTAAGGAGTGGCATAAGGAAATATTCCTAATGCATACGGTACGTTGATATTGTCATTGTCAATAAGAAACAGGTCACAATTAAAAAATGGCTTCAGTGTCAAATCTCATAATATATTTCACATCAGAGCAAGGGAAAGATGATTGTCTGCCTATCTTAAATGTACTATTAAAGAAGGTAACTAATTGAAAATAAAATATTATTTCTATTATAGCTGTTTCGTCCGCTTTCAATATGAATTATAAACAGTTGGAGATCGTTTTCAAGAATTGAAGGATTAGATAGTTCAGATTCAAAACGCAATGAATAAATGATTTAATATCTAATGGCTATCCTAGAAAATTAATTGAATCACACATTAAAAGAAGTCAAGAGACCAGACGTATTTCGGACAAGAAAAGAAAGAGTTGACCCGAACACCCCATTATAGGGGGATTCAGTTTCCGCCTGCTCTTTGACTAAGTATAGTCACCCACACACGACAAGCATTATAAATAAAGACAAATTCGCTCAATAAAATATATGATATTATTTACCAAAATATGGATGTTTCATAGCCTCTTGTGCTGTAAGTCTTTCCTGGTGATCGTATCTCAACAACTTATCAAGAAGATCAATGGCATCTGGTAGGGCTAAGTGCTTGTTTGCACTATTTACGAACAAAGTCCATTTCTGACGTTTAAAAGGTTTATTCACAATGTCAGCCACTTTTGGGTCCAGCGTCATGCAGTATTTTTTAACATAGGCATCTAACTCTTCATTACCAAGTACTCGTGCAATTTTTACCAGTTGATCGTAGTTATCAGAGCCGTAAAAAAATGGTTCCTTTATAAAAATGATACTAGCCAGCATACAACCTAGCGACCACAGGTCTAATGAGTAGTCGTACATCTAAAATTAAGAAAAATCAACAGGTACTTGATATCCCAGGAAGTGAAAACCTGTTAATCAATTTTTGAAATGTAAATATGTGGTCTAAGATTAATTTATATAAGCAAATGAAACAGGTTTTATAACTATATATATATATATATATATATATATATATATATATATATATATATATATATATATATATATATAAATATCAAGAAGTTGTCCCATAATACCGCGAGCTGGGTTTCATAAATCAACTTTAATCACCAGTATAAGCAAATTGTTACTCTTGCCGCAGGTTAGTTAAGCTGTTAGAGCCACAAGCACCGAAGCAGACGTGCCTAGGTTCGAGACCTGACCGCGACAAAATCTGAACATTATTTAAAGAATTCATAAGAAACACGACACCGGACCAGTTGATGAATTGTCTTTTCTATATTATACGGTGCTTAGTTTATGCTGAAAAATATAATTGGATTGGCGTGTATATCAAGTACGCATCCTTGATTTAAAAAAATAAATATGTAAACAAAATCCTGCTTTAAATCAATTCCAACAATGACATTGCGTCTGTTTATTTGAAACTAGCCTGAAAACGATGCCGAATAGGCGTTACCCAATGGAAAGATTTATAAAAAAACGGGATATGCGTATAACTAAAAATGTCACGTAGTAGGTTTATTACTTTTAATTTTCTAAATAAGCTAATTCAAGATGTTTAGAAAAAAACGTGGCTGGCAATTTCAGGAACGTTTCCACAATGGCTAAACACATTATTAAAATTAAAAAGAAGTTTGAACATAAAAATTGAGAATAATTTATATTCTTGTGTGCCTCAGCTTGCGCTTTTCGAGCTTGTTGTTCAATGTATGTATTTAAACCAACTTAATTCCTATTGATCTTTTTCAGGTGCTCTGCTTATTGGCTTCGATTGATGGGTTCTCACTTGTCCCTTCTTTTTTGAGCTGATAGTAGGCTCAAAAAAGAAGGGACAACTGAGAACCCATCAATCGAAGCCAATAAGCAGAGCACCTGAAAATGATCAAAATTCAAGATTTTGCCGTACAAGATAAATGCGGTCAAATCCACAACAAAAAGGACAGCACTGCGCAAGAGAGTTTATCATTCAAATTATAATTCCTATTGAATTTCACAACTTACTGTATAGCGTACCAGATTTTGAAGTAAAATTAATTTTTGGCAAAATGGTAATATTTAACTGCTTTATATTAAATTTATGATTTATTTTACAACCTTCTTAGACAACGTTATTTAATTTATTAAGGGTTACCTTTTATTAGCGTATAATAAAACTGTGTAAATACGTAGCGTGCATACTTCCTTCAAGGCATAGCGAGATACTCGAGTTTAACTTTATTTCTTGATGCTTATGTTCACTTCGTCCCTTCTATTGCAAGACAGTCAGTCCGATATTTATCTGCACTACTATGCGCTGATTTATCCAGATAGCCAGTTCTGCCAAGATGTACTACTACACATTTTCTCTCATCGACAGAATATGCGGATACAACGAGATGTGCAGCTAAATATATACTCAGAATTACCCTTCCAAAATGAAGATTCATCATCTAAATTCATGGTGCAAATTTATTAGCTTCCGGGTATGACATTATACAGTAAAGGCCGCAAGGAAGCCGTATTGCCGATTTTTAAGAGGTATAGTTTGCCTCATTCGGTTTATTTTTTTCTTATTCTTCCTAATTTGATATGATGGTCTACGTATGGCTGTCTGTGATGATATTAGTTTCCAAGTTGGTGTTGCTTTTCTCGTCTGAACAAAATGTCATCCTCATATATTTCAAGCCTCGTCTGCCGCATATGCAAACATCAACGCCAGTCACCATGATAGTGCGGGTAGTTTCTTCTCAGCGAAGTTTATTAATGGACGTAACCATGAACATTATTTGGAATATTGAGCAAAACATGTAAAAGGATTTTTATACTAAATCTTCACTCTTGGTATATATGTAAACTGATATACGAGTAGAATACTAACTTATTCTTCATCCATTTAAGTATTGAAATTACGCCAAATGTGACGTATTGATCATACGTTAACTAACGAAACCTTGTACATTTTATAGATTTAACTTGAGATTTTAATAATTATGCAGATGCTGATGCAAATATAAGTGTTTAGCAAGCAGTTATTTTATATCCTTTTTAAATCAGAAAAATTACAATTTACAAATAAAATAAATGTCTGCTAATCTCACATACTATTATCAATTAATTCCACGATTTTCCTAAATGAATAACGCCGTTTTACAGCGAGCCCGTTGACCAAACAATATTACACATACACAAGTAAATTGACAATGCAGTCATCATCATAACCACGCACAGAAATACGTAATAAATTAGTTACTAATGTTTCACTGCAACATTTCCACAAGAATAACAAAACATGTAATGTTTTGAAAATGATAATAATGAATATATACAAATCATTTATTGAAGTTATTTATTTAGGAGAATCTAATTATTATGCATATATTACCTTGATACCACACAAAGTGAGGTAAAACAAAGCTCTACACAACAGCATCATGGCCAAGTCAGCTTTAAGGAAATGCATCATCGGCAATACAAAGTAGTAAGCAATGCAAAAACAGATTTTTAGTACAAGAGCAAAATATCGTTGTGATGGCTCAAACCAAATAGAGCTAAGTCTGACATAATTCAGCAAAAAAACATTAAAATATCAAATATCATAACACATCCTGAAAATTTACCTTGAAATCAAGCAAAAGTTCCGGGCCTTTGAAATATCGGGATGCAACACGAACATTGTATTCAAACCCCTTATGGTAGAATTCGGCCAATCCCCAATCAATTAGCCTTAGCTAAAAATTATGTTAAAGAACCAAATGAGTATACCTTTCTAGCGCTGTGATCAATCATTACATTGTGTGGTTTCACATCCCTGTGCATGATACCCATGCTATGACAAGAATCCAATGCACGTAATAGTTCATACATATAGTATCGTACGTCGTAATCTGTAAATTTTGCATAAAGCTCCTTAGCATCTGTGTTATCGACATATTCGAAGATAAGAGCTGGAGTTCCACTCTGAAATAAGGTAGAAGAACTTACAAGACGATCCTTCACAACTGACAGAAGATTTATTACGTTGGGCACGCCAACCAGATTTTCTAATATCTTTATTTCACGCCTAATCTTTTTGTTTTTCACGGGCTTCAGTGCTTTGATTACGCATTTTTCGTAGCTATTGAGATGGATACCTTCAAAAACTTCGCTGTATTTTCCGCGGCCAAGTTTACGCATTATCTCGTAGTCGTCACCACTCCTGCAAAATAAGTTAATTGTGGCTTACCCCCATACAATAGTGTGAAATTCATAGTCCCAGTATGAACGTGGGTTACGGACATTCACATCAGCATACACTCGAGCAATGCTGCTAGGTTGGGCTGATGGTTTGCCTGAAATCAGAGATAAACATAACCATTTATATCGATAAGGCATTAAATGCATAAAAATTATGATTAAAAGTTCTTAGGAGCAAAAAATAAAATAACAACACAAATGTACCAGTAAAATGAAATCCGGTACAATGCTTTTTCATTGAATTTAGCTTTAACATTGTAGCTCAGTTCATTTTAAGTACAGAAAACATAACCTTCCAGACAAAAAAATTTCCGTTTATTTACCCGACTGACTTTACATAATCTACACTTCTTCTTTGGATGTTGGCAATAAGAACCAATTTAACACAAATTCAACTGTCCTGAGTTTATTCACGCCTTATGGGCACAGAGATTGCATTAATTTCATGAACGGGTTTCATTGATTTCATGTTTGTTCTTTCAATTATCCAGTCATTGAAATTTCAAAATTTAAAACCATTAATCACAGGCAACAACTAAGCAGACGGCCTTGAGATTAAAAGCAATTCGTTTTATTAGGCGAAATTGGGATAACATGAAAGTACAAACGACGTCTTTCATCGCGATCCACGCAGTTCGTGAAAGTTGGCTAAATGACGAGATTAAAGACTGGCGTTATTTCATAGTAGAATAGCAATTTGCAAGAAAATCACATTAACATTCACTCATTTAGCCATTTTCGCAGGTTTACGTTATATTGTCATGAAATATACAGCAGACGCCGTATACTGAAGAACTACAAATTGTTCGGTAGAACCAGAAGAGTATATGAAGATGTTTCAGCGAACTAATGTTCAGGCGGAACAAGAACGATCACATGAAATGAAATTTTCATCTGAATGTAGCGTCAAAGCACTGGCCAGCCTGTACAGCACCTATAACAGACAAAGCGTTCTGAGCAGAAGGTTAGAAGTTTACTAACTGGAATGTGTTAGATCTATAAGCGATATGTTACATTCCCATACTTGTGGATCCTATCAATACACAACGTGCCGCTTGGACTTCGGAAAATGCAGTTCACCACAACCAGAATAAGGATAAGGGCAAGATTGGGGACCTTGAAATCGTTATCACACCTATTTTCAGCAAGAGTGTATCTCTTCAAAGATCCGTTGTCCATGCTGTCCTTATTATGTCTGGCATAAAATCACCGGCAATCGCTAAAATGTCGAAACGCTGCTCAAGGCCAAAATTGACAGCTGCCAAAGAAATAAATTTTTGCACCAGTATAAGTACTGAGAGCTGGCATTATAAATATCCAACGAGAACCAGGTTGCTTACGCGCGACATAACACAAACAAATTGTTTTTATAGTTCTCTAGACAAGGCTCTCGTTGTAATATTCGATAGCAGAGAAGTGAAACTATACCAAGCTTAATCATTCTCATATTCAGATGGCAGAAAACGCATGGTGGAGCGCTCAGTAATAATTATATATATATATATATATATATATATATATATATATATATATATATATAGTATATATATATATATATATATATATATATATATATATATATATATATATAAATTTAATTTACTGCATGACTCCCTTATGGAGGATAAGCTGGCTCCATTCATGGAGTTTCTTGGGAATTACACCTTACAGTCACTATAAAGTTGGTCAAGAAGTGTATGTGGGTAGTTGAACGTATCTAACCCATATAGGAACGTGTATTCAGGCAATAAAAGACTTAACTCCATATAAAGTCGGCAATGCTACTTCAAAGTTCACACACTATATATAATATATGCCGAAGCTGTAGTGTATCAAAACAATGTTTTTCATTACAATTGTGAAATTAAAAAATTCTGGACAGAAAGTCAATACACTGGCCTCGATCCTAATTTTGTGGTAATCATGTCATTAAATCTATAAGCAACGTGGAAAACATGTCTGTTCAGTTCATGAGATAAATTCCTTCGATTCCTAGAGCTAATTTATAGGCTATCTTTTTGATTAATAAACACAAGACAAAAAATGCCACTAAAAATCCATCGTGTCTTGACGCGTGAACTGTTCAAATACACCTAATGTCGCACCGCCCGTTTCCTTTCTTCTACTCATTTCTGAAACACATGTATGTGAGCGCAGCTTTTTATTACGAGCCATCGGAACAGTAGAGTCTATGAGATACCTCTTATCGAGACTTTAAGTTAGCACTTGCTTTATCAACTCTTGGATGAATAAACAAAAATATCAGTCATGTTTTGAGTGGAGCTTTCCATTCCGGGGCGCCGAATTTAATACCCGCATTTAGAAGCTTGATTTGTTTATCAACGATGATCAAATATGGTGATGCTTTTTATAATGCGCGTCAGCCGATACCGTATGGAATCATGATACTATGTCGCCCATTCATGACCGAAATGGATGATTTCTATTCACACTGAGCTTAGATGGCCTGTAACCAAAGACTGACGAGAATAACCCGTCCAGTGTTACTGATATTTTAGAACGCGCCAGAACTACCGTAGTCCCTTCTCCTGATATTGTAAACATGCACACAACGTGCAGACAGGGAACTGGAATTTGATTGTAAAAGGCAATATGTAACGCTAGCCATAAGTGTATTGTCAATATCAAGGAAGCAACCTTGACACTACCTTACCACTGTAACAGCTAAGTGTATCGTGACAGCAAGGACAACTTCGCAAAGGCTCAAGCAAAATGACAGAAAATTAATTCTCAAATTAAAATTACTCATATTCAAAAATTAACAATCCAAGTTAGAATGCGCTTACATATTCACATCAATTTTAGCACAAATATCTAATATTTGGGATATTTTTAATCTGTGGAGGGTCGAACCAGCTAAATATTCAATAGAAGCTCGTACATATTGTTTTTGTGATTTAACAAACTTTCAACATAATAACGCCACGATAGAATTTGCGTTTGCTGACAAAATGAAATATTCCAATGATAGAATTAGTCTCGAATTGACCGTTTCATTGATAAAATCACTCACTATTCAAATATTAAGTTCCTTTTTTCCTTTCAATATATATACTCACTTTGTGGATACTGAGCAGAAAATGGCAATGACAAATTTTCTCTATTTTTGCACATGGAGAAAATACTATACGAATTAAACATTTTCAAAAACTAAATTCGAGATATGTAATAGTTGGATATTTTATGTTGCGGAGACAATATTAATTTTCAAAAATTATTTGGCAACGGAGACCAACTGGCCCAAAAATTGAAATGATAATGTACAACTCAAAATTATAATATGTAGAGTCGAATGAAATCGTGACTAGCAATTATGTATAAGTTATTGCGTACTAACTTTACTGACTAATATATCCTTCTAAATCTATTTGAACTAGTTAGTATAGTACAACGTTCAGGCAATTGAGTAAAAATATTATTGAGCCAAATGTAACGGGCTATCTGCTGCATACATAAGCTTAAAATTGCATTCAAATATCGCTAGTTCCACAATAACTTATTAAGATAAGACAGATTTATGAGGCTTCTTGACCATAATCTGCAATTAACAAAACTTTACTATCAGCATTTATGTACATCAATTTCGTAATATAGTCTGTATCAAAACCACTCTTCCTTTCGTTCAGAATGCACTGCTGAAGTACCCTCGGACGGTAAATTAATCGACCTTGACTATCAAGACGATATCGTATCAATCGACAATCGAGATTCTACTCAGGCCGCCTTGAATAAATGAGATGTTTCGTTTATAGGTATAAACTTCGCACCCTTTAAATTTGTTACTTTTACAGGATGCCCCACCATTCACTCAAACTTTGCGACAGTAAAATGAAGATCTGGACGCAAATGATAGGTTTATATACCTGGCAGCTCTATGAATAACTGAATCGGTGGCTGACGAAGTGAGTATTAGAAACGCGAAGTTTGGGATAACTTTCATTAACTTTCGCCAAATATGGAAAAACGAGAATATTTCACTACCTCAAAGGTCGTGTTTACAATGCATTTGTTTATGCAGTTTCATTATACGCTAGTTAAATATAATCATATTAACTAGATCCCCATCATAAATCAATTTCGTTTAATAATTTTTGCCTATACTATTGTTTAGGTCCATATTATTATTTTTTAGCTACTTTTCTTATGGTTATATTTCAACGAAAAATTAGATACAAATGATTTTTTTATTTATGAGCATGATCATGATGATAATTATAACGGGGGAGTCAATACGGCCGGATTTAGTCAATTGTACAGACGAATGAGTATATATAACACAAATCAGACTAAAAACGAGTCAGCTAAGAGATGATAGAGCAACATATATTGTTTCAACATCATGGAAATCGTGGATAACACTGCTTCGACATCGTGAAGCAATGTAGCTTCTGCTATTGTTTTACTTTAACTTGAAAGTCATTGCGGCGACATCAGTCGACGCAGCTGAGGCCAACGCAGGAGAAATTATGTGGTAAGTTAGTCATGCATGCACTCGATATGGTGAACAGGATAGTAGAAAGTTGTATTGCCTAGACACGTCGTTTCCGAATTTAAGTTAGAAAGATAATTACTCAGCCTTTCTTTGGATATTAAATACGGGGCAGCTAATAATCCGTTCAAATGCGTTGGCTTGGATGTAAAGAAATGTAACATTCCTAGTTAATGGCATTGGCATTCGTTTACACGGAAGTGAAGCGAATAACTCGTCCGTCGAGAACTGACATGAAACTTCGGTGAGAGGAAATTATCAACGCAGGCTAGAAATTCGAACTTGACTGTACATTTAATAAATTGTCCACCTTTAACTGATTTATGACAGATGTCCTGCGAGTTTCGTGTAAGCAACAGCATATCGGTCATTTTTAATAGATGCTATGCCACTGTTAAATGATCACGTATGTAATAAATGCCATTCAGCATGACTAATTTAACTGTATATGGAAATTACCCTACATTGTAAGTCTATAAGGAAGAGTCGGCTACAGGGTGTAGATTTAATAGGCTTTGGCCTCTAAAATTTATAGAATTATAATAAAGAAAGCTAGCTGAAAAACGCGGGAGTAATGAAATCTAATTTATATACTGAAGCCTTTTGAAAAGCTTGAAGATTAATAGAAATAAAAAATATT
Source organism: Eudiplozoon nipponicum (assembly GCA_029291075.1). Lineage (NCBI taxonomy): Eukaryota > Metazoa > Platyhelminthes > Monogenea > Mazocraeidea > Diplozoidae > Eudiplozoon > Eudiplozoon nipponicum. Next base: position 4,115 of record JAQBSW010000995.1, on the reverse strand, counting down.
AGAAGATATATTTGCCAAACAAAAATCATTCACAAGATTTTCCATTGAGAAGTGTATAAAACAAATACATTTATTTTTTTATAAATAGCAAAAGTAAATACAATTCAGAATTTAAAAATACAATCTATTGAAAACCGTAAGACAATAAATTGTATGCAAGTATATAAAATCAAATTTTTGCTATCAATTTCTGACAGCTGGACAATCATAAATAAAGATAAATTTCAAATCAACGCCATGCAGCTATGCAAATTCAATTTAATGTAGGAGCGGTTTTCGATCTGATATAAAAAAGGAAATGCACAAACGAGCATAGGTTAAAACGACTGTCTCTGATAAAATAAGCAGCAACCTGAATTGGAGCTTTTTATCTAATTGGTGAAAGAACAGCATTCGAACGAGCGAAGTAACGTAAGGGCTTCCTTTGTGAGTTAAACAGAAAAATTCCAAATTCTACATTGTATAACAATATTTTATTGAAAATTAATATATAGTCATACGTTGTTTTGCGAATATTTATGTAAACAGACAAGAAACTAATCGATAATGATGCATGAGCTAGGAAGTAAACCAATAGATTTGCACATTACAATTTCGGCTACAAATAAGTGAAAACATACATTATAGAAACACAGTTTGTTTGATGAAATTATTCTCATTATTTCATCTCCATACGGAGAAGCGACTGCAATAATATATAAGCGAAAAGTATAATCTCTCAATTAGCTAAAAAAAATTACAAACGAGTCCATTGGTAATCTTATACACAACCATAATTAAAGCTACATGGGTCTTCCCATTCAAACTAGCTACATTTGTTTTACCAGAATAATGGAATATACAGCAATTACAAATACATTTCATGTGATTTAGAGGGAAATGAGTGTCGATATGATGATTAAAAGCATTGACAGTGAGCTAACTAATCCTATTAGACATTACAGAGATCAGATAATCAATAAAAATTTTGTTTAAAATATCCTGAGATCAATTCAATGCATATATAACTTTATTCGAAATATTTAATCCTGGGGCATATGTTTAATGAAAAACAGCAGCGATTAGTGCCAAGCAATAATTCAAATTTAGCTTCATGAACAAGACGCTCTAACCCTAACTTTTAAAGGAAACTGCAATATACTTATAGTATTAAAGTGGTTCACAAAAAAAGTCGCTTCAACCGATTTACTGAAAAACGTGCTTAGCAGACATCAATCGGTTTTGTTGCATAAAATCAATATATATGAAAGTTTACTTGCAAGAATTAGCAGAGATAGAAATTAGATGAACTAGGTCCACATACTCGAAAATCCATACGAATTCCGAATAAATTAATATTCCCATTAAATCGTTTTCGTGATTTAGACGTAGAAATTCATAGCATTACAAAATCTCTCAAATGTTTAATACAAAAAGAAATAACACAGTGACTCAGAGTTGGAATTTGACGAGCTTTTAGGAAAAGTAGACAGGGAGGTATATCTGATTTATACTATCATGAATATTTGAAATATTTTATGCACCCATTATAGGTTTATAACCTTCTTTGAAATCCTCGTTAAACTGTGGGACAATTGCCTGCCTTTGCGAATTAGATCCTCAATATTACAATAGATACACATAAGCAAAATCATCAAATATAAAAGCAACCGAACGTTGAGTAAGACACTGAAGAAATAAATGATGAAGCTAATGAAACTAAACTAAATGACGTGATAAGTGAAAAACCAAATGATAGATTTTAGCGTTTAGATATTATCACAAAAGCCTTAGTACAGAAAAAAATCTTACAAAATGAATAAGACTAAATTAGTTCATAAAAATTACTATTCCACTTACCTCCAGGCATTGCTCTACAGGAAAATCAGATCGCCCGTAAAACGAAAGCGGCTTGCCGTAAAATATCAGTTCAAACAAATATTAGCAAATTTGATATTACGATGCATACTGGCACTAAAATGGCTTTAAATATATATGTGATCAAATGGTTAAATTGTTTTTGAAATTGATTTTTGTTTTAATGGCCAGTAAATTTTCGTCGTATAAAACATGCGACTGTCATTAAATAAGCATTTTGTGTAGTGTTAATGCAAAATCTATGCATAATATTCCTTAATTAAAAACTTTGTATCAAATAAACTTGGAATATTACATTAAAAATAATTTGTAAATTATATCTTAAAATACAGCATAATTTCACTTGCTCAAACAGTTAGCACTTTGCTAATTTAAAATGTATGGAAATTATATGATGACTTGTTTGTCTATTTGAAAGCCTATATATATATTTGTAAATGTCATTTGATTTATCTACCAGTTTTGAATGGGATGAATACCTGGAAAAAACTAATGGTAAACCAGCATCGATAGCATGCTTCAGACAAGTAAGTTTTGTCACATAAACAATGCATAACGTATCTTTGATCAAATAACGGGGTAGATGGCCTATTTAATATGTATAAATTTATTATTAAGTTTTTATGTACAACTCCAATGTGAACTTAGAAATAATATTTGTACATAATTCCCATATAGTTTGAAATTTAAAAAAATACAACGGTGTATTATAAGGAAGCGCATGTTTACATTTAGACATTTTAGAACATATATAATATTTAAATATTTTGATGTTTTTAAATAGTTGTTAGTATTGGGATAATAAAATAAGTAGTTTATGTGGTTTTTAATGTGTAAGCAGTAATTTATTTCATTACGGCGGTTTACAGACCGCCGTATGCTACTTTATTTGATGATCAAACATTTACCAATTCTTTTCAATCTATCTTTGACTGCCATGGCTATAATGTAGTGGTAGGTGACTTTAATAAGTTACAGGACTGTGAATTATCCAATTTTTTTCTAACCATGATCTCAAGCAGATTATAAATGAATCAACTAGAGGTTCGCAATGCTTAGATCATGTATATTTAGAAATTGAAATGGTGAAATCGCACAGTTATGAAGTTGTCAATTATTTCAAAGAATTGGACCATAAACAAATTATTTTACAATGGAAATTCTTGAGTGGCATAACACAGAAACTAAGTTATGAAAATGCACACGTGCACTGTTCCAGAATAAACTGGAATTTCTTTAGAGAATTAAGCATACTGATTGATTATGAGAGTTTTTGTTTCTTGAATACTGATGAATTTGTTTCTTCTGTTTCATCGTTATTATCTGTTTTATTTCAGGCATCTACGTTTACGGACATTATACCGAAACGGATTAATAGGAAATTGTGTAAACTAAGAATTAAACGAGATAATATAATAAAGTGTAGTCTTATTAATAGTATTAAACAAATGAGGTTAGATTCCATTGATAACGAAATTAATTCATCACTGCTAATAATTCGTCAAAGATCAGAACGAATTATTTTGGCCAAAATGAAGAGTAATCCTCGATTAGGATTTAAACTCCTCACAGATTACAGTAAATACAAGGAAAAGTTAAAGCTTATACTACCTGTGGATAAAACTGAGTCTGGATTTCTCTGTGAATTGGAGGAAGTATTTGTCAATTTGATATGCAATCCACAGAATGAGAAAACTTTTATAGAACTATCAGATCCTTTGGGAGGCCAGGAACCAGGACTTGTTATTGACAGTGATGAATTGATAAAATTGATGTTAAAAATCAAATCAAAAAAACAAAAAGATCACCTTGGTATTTCGATTGATAATCTAATTCAATTACCCTTAACATTTAGAAATGCACTCTGCAACTTTATAAATAGAATTTTGAATGATGGGAAATTACCAATTGATATATTAACGATTGTAGCTAAGCCGTTGCCAAAAGTTAGTAAGCCAACGTGCGCCAGTGATTATAGATTAATCTCTATTATCCCTTCGTTTTTGAAGATAATAGAACGATTGATACTAGATCATTTAGAACGTATGTTACCGGCTGATTTTGACTTATGTCAACATGGCTTTACGAAAGGTAGATCGACAACTACTAATATGCTTTCCATGTGGAAACATGTAATCACATTAGACGAGAATAAGTTAGATGCATTAATTGTATTTATAGATATCTCAAAAGCTTTTGACTCTATATCTTTTGATGCTATTTTGAATGCGATTAGTTTGTTGAATATTGAACCGAAT